>PVKM010004725.1:0-51057 GCA_004027735.1 Carollia perspicillata | reverse complement strand
CATATTTAGATTATCTGAGCCATTGTGTTTATCCCACTGTTTTAATCCTTAGTGTGCTTATTCCATCTCAATAGGCAACAACGATGTTTGCTTTTGCTTATTGAGCTTTTTGAACATCACACGAAGTATTGCAACAGAAAAATATTTAAACGGTAGAATATATAAACTTACCAAGTAACTTCGTCTGAAATCAAATGTCTAACTTTTCAGTTAGCAACTTTCTAACTAAGAGACTTGAAATTGAGAAACAACTGATTTTATTAGATTCTCAGAACTCACAGAGCCTAATTTCCTGTTTAAATATTTAATTGATTATGTTAATAAAATCATTTTTGTTGCAAGGATTTTCCAACCCTGTGATTTGTTTATTTATTTAAAAAGAGTTTGTATGTGAATCTTCATAACTTGTCGCAAAATTTCATAGCTGGGAGAAAACTTAGAATTCCTTCATCTATTCCAAACCCTTCATTTTACAAATAAGGCCACTGAAGTCCTGGGAAGTTAGTAAGAGACAGAACTCCAGACCCAGAGATTATTAGTGATAATATGGTATGTTTTTCTAAGATGAGCTTCCTGGCCTTCCTGATAACAGTTTCATTATTGTTTTATAAGCATTACATTCATCATTTCAAAAATTTTTTAAAAGCTTGCTATCAAAAGATTTTTTTAAAAGCCCCTAAAAACGGCCTGCCTTGTGTGGCTCAGTGAATTGAGCACCAGCCTGCGAACCAAAGGGCCACCGGCTTGATTCCCAGTCAGGGCACGAGCCTGGGTTGTGGGCCGGGTCCCCAGTAGGGTGTGCTCCAGAGGCAACCACACATTGATGTTTCTCTCCCTCTCTTTCTCCCCCCTTCCCCTCTTAAAAATAAGAAAATTCTTTTTTTTTAAAGCCCCAGAAATGCTTTTTAACCCACTTGTGTTCATGAATCCCTTTGAGAATCTGCTAAAAACTCTGGATCTTCTGGATAGAAAAACTCACGTACACATAGAAATTTGCATCCCATTTCATAAAATGTATAGACTCCTGAAACCTTAATTCTACATTTATTTATTTATTAACAAATGTTTATGAGAACGACGGTGGCCTAATTATAGTCCTATATTTGAGTCCATTTAGATACTAAATGCTATTTGAAATACTGTGATGTTTATTCATTAAATGATAGTTATGATTACTAATAAGAGCAAATGAACACACTCAGCAAAAAAAAATTGTTTTCTCTCCCTATGAACAAGTCATAAATAATACAACTATTTCCTATCAATTTCAACTCATTCAAGTAAATAGGTATTGTTCGACATGGTGGGATGCTTTATACAATGGGTAACACACAATTAAGATTCTAGAGCTTCCCTAATACATATCTACAAGATATCAACAGCAAACACTATAGATCCACATTCAGAAATGCCCAGGAGAGGAACTGTGTGCATCATAGCAGTAGGTGTTATCTGATATTCAAGGGCCAGAGTGTGAGGACACTTGTTTTGAGTGGGAGGCTGGCCTGAATCTCTTACAATGAGACTGGTCATATCATCTCCAGTGCTGTACCGCTCCAACACGCATACCTCAGAGCTGAGCCAGGCAGGGCCTGGTCGGGGAAGCTCTGGGAAAGACATTCACACTTAAAGACGTGAAGAGAGGCCCGAAGTTAAAAGGGCATCCGGTTAGCAGCTGCTAATCCAGCCTCTCCTAATGAACCTCTCACCAAGATACCAAAGAAAACAAGAAAACCAGCCTATGGAAAATACATAAATCTGCGTGAAGTTTCTGCCACGTGAAAAAGCTACTGAATTCAATTAATTCAAAAAACGCCTCGTTAAAAATATGCAGATGCCAGTGTTACTCCACCGAAAGAGCGAGACTGCTTGCCTGAAACGAGGTGGAGGAACAGTTCATCTTGCCCCAAGTGTTTTGCCCCTAGTTTTCTGTAAAAACTAGACAACTTGTTTGTATTTTGCTCTTGAAGGCAGGTTTGCACTCCCAGTGCCTTTCCTCTCTGTTCTTTTCCTGCACGCAGTCGGAGGCTAACTCCAGAACGGAAGAAGCAGGAGGAGGAAAGGGAAGGAGGCAGTGGTATGTCATTGCCCTAGAGGGGAAGTACTTACAGCAAGGCACGCAACGCGGACGGAGGAAAAGGCAGACCGACAGGTGTACTTGCGGAGAGCTACAGTTGTCAAGAGCTGAGTTCACTCCCAAGTGAGAGAGAAAACCCAGCTTCATGCCAGCTGAGTGAGACTAGATGGAAGAAAGCCTTCCAGACTTTCCAAATTGGTTGAGGGGCTTTGCACATCAACCTGCTTTCGCTCAACAACTAGAAAGAGTGAATTCAAGCCGAGTCGACACGAGTGGAACAAGCCAAGAGTAATCCAGGCAGGCTGTTGAGTGCGAAGTGGTGAGATTCGCTGTCATTCCGGGATGAAGGAAGAAGGGTGAACGTGATAAAACACTGCAGGGCAGGGGAACAGAACTCTCAGCCTCTAGAAGAATCCCAATAAAAGAGCAAACGTCTGAATGTGATTTAACCCAGACACAGGAAACGTTTTTGGCAAACCGCTGAATAGTTTGGCAAGAGGTTAGAAGACAGAGCCTTATATAACAGAAGGCGAAAGCCATGAGGACAGAGGGATTTGGACTAAAAGGTGCTGGGCAGGATTGAAAAGTAGCCTAGGTGAGAGAAAGGAAGCAAGAGACTCCGCATCCCATTCTGACTTATAATTCACATTGGGCATAGAAAACTTGAAATGACACACCAGAGGAAAATGACGTGGAGGACAAACTTTTCCCTCTCCAGAAGGCAGAGGAAAACAAAATGTGTGAAAATAGTGAGAGTGAAGATGGTGGGAGGCAGAGAAGAGGGAGATAATCTGAGATTTTGCGTATCACTGAGGAAAACACTCCTCAAAGTGTAAGCAACACCCAAAAATGTACTTAAGGAAAACGTCTGACCCGATTAAAATCTGTGTGTGTATGTAGACGGAAAGGCTGACAACATTTCTAAGAAAAAAATAAATAAATGGTAAGAGAAATGCACTAGACAAAATGAGGCAAATTGTTTGAAAATGATAATGTTAAAGAAAAATACTTAAAAGTATTCTAATAGCGAGGATAAATGTTTATTTTGAAATGTACATATACAGACTAACTTCAAACTTCTCTATGCGGTGCAGGGACTTATAAATGTCAGATTAAAAAATGCTATGATTTGGAATTTTATTTTATTTTAAAGATTTTATTTATTTGTTTCTAGAGAAAGGGGGAAGGAAGGAGAAAGAGAGGGAGAGAAACATCAATGTGTGGTTGCCTCTCATGTGCCCTCACTGGGGACCTGGCCCACAACCCAGGCCTGTGCCCCGACTGGGAATCTAGTTCACAGGTTGGCACTCAATCCACTGAACCACACCAGCCAGGGCTGATTGAGAATTTTATTATGAGCCAAATTGATTTTTATATGGGAGGGAATCAGAAATACATTATCAAATATACTACAGGTATGCTTGAAAAAGACTTGAAAACAGTGAAGAAGTTAAAACATAGAAATATCAGGGCTTAAAAGATCTTGAAGTATGTATTAAAAATGATTTAAATCCAAATAACTATTATATATTTAGTTACAAATCAAAATTATAAGTGTTTCTGGAAGAAAATGCCTTGTTAAAATAATCATTTAAGAAACAATCTACCCTTGGTGCCTTCAAGATTATTATTAACAAAATCTGTGGACAAAAAAACCCCACAAAAACAAATGATCTTTGTTACAAAAAAACACATACACATATAAATTAAACAGCAAAAAAGCCTTTTAAAAAAACCCAGAAAATGTTAAATTACATATGAATGTTTTCATGGTATGATATGCTATTAAATGTAAAAATCAGGGCACGAATCTATATACACACTATAAACTCTATTTCTTATTAAAATTATATACACATCTACAAACTCAAATATATACCCAGATATTATGCTGTAAAATTGCAGATTATCTTTAGTTTTATTATAGTTTCCTATATGTTTTTCTATAATAAACTTGTATTATATTGTTTATATCCCTCCCAAAATAAACCAGCATAGGTTTTTAAGAACATTGGCAATGAGGAATATTAAGAGTTGACTAAAGTAAAAAAAAATAAAGAGCTCTCCAGCCCTGTTTTCACTCTTCGGTCTAAAGAGGGGGCAAGAAGACCACCCTGTGCTGGACATGTAGCCCTTGGCTGCAGTGGGTTCGGACCCCAGAGCAAATGGATCGGTGCTGACTTCTTCCGAGTCCCTAGTACTAAACGGTTAGAAATTCACTCTCAAAGCACTACCCATTATATGTAACAAATATGTTTCAAACAAATCGACAGTTTATTAAATGTGTTTAGTTGCTTCACACCATACTATGTAGACTTGTGTTTCGCTGTTTGAATGTTTTTTTCTAGGAAGTCCACTGTTTTAGGATTCCTGTGGCTGCTTCCTGTTTTAAATTCCGTGCTTTGGCGAAAGCATCAGATTCCATTGAGGAACATTGGGTCTATTGTCAGTAATAATCGTCCTCAGGGGTTCGTGATCGGCACGCTTAGACTTCGAACGGAGATAGTTGTGATATTTGTGGTGCCATTCAGTCTTTCCTATCCAAAGAACCTAGTGGTGATAATGTGACTTTTTCTTTCCCTACATAAACAGATCCAAGCTAGTGACGTACTGGGTTTCATTGGCTTGTAGGCAGTTCAGTATTTGCACTTACTAGAATCAATTGGATGTTTCCAGACAAGTCAGGGAATTCTCAGATGCAGTATAAGCCATGAGAATATATCTAGAATTTGGGTTTGCATTTTTCCAGACCCATGGGCTTATGTTAACATAACTAATCTCTGTGTGCATGTGACTTGCCAGTTTTCATCCAGTGTAGGACGATAACTCTTCTGATCAGATTTAAAAGTCAGCAACACTGAAGTTTGTCCTGCTGACTTGTCCAGCTCATTTATTTTCCAATGGTTGCTTCGAATTAAAACAAAAAACCCTTATACATTGAATCTCTTTCCTATTATTCAGGGGAAAAAACTAATTAAAAACTGAAAATAAATCTGTGTTAGCTTGTATATATGTGGAATATAAAAACAACTAGTAAACTTGCAAAACGGAGATTAGAATGATACTTACCAGGGGCAGGGGTAGGGGACCTGGGGAGATGTGGTTTAAGGGTACAAGCTTAGAACTAGCCGATAAAGTCTAGAGATCTAATGTACAGCATAGTCATTATAGTCCACAGGCTGTATTATAAACTTCCAAGTTGCTAAGAAACTAGACCTTCATTGCTCTCAACACACACATCAGATAAAGACGTGGCATGGAAGTGGTGTCAGCCAGGGCTACGATAGTAGTCATATTGCAATACATACACGCACCAGGCCAACATGCTGTACACTGTCAACTTACACACTGTCCTATATCAATCATATCTCAATTTTTTAAAAAAGCCTGTGTGTTTGTATCTTCAAATTCTATTTGCAAAAAAAAAAAATAGATAATGCTTTTCAGTGTAGAGAGAGAGAGGGAGACAGAGGGGGGTTATTACACTGAGGAGGGAGTTATCAAACTTCCATGGGCCCTTGGTCCTGCTGTCCTACTTTCAAATGTGATAGCGTGTTCACAGGAAGCTGATTCTGCTGTAGGTTAAGGGAATTATAAACTACTTAAACGAGAGTCAGGAATGCTACACACATTAGCAATATCTTAGCAACCATAATGATTTCTTTTCAAGGGTGCTGGCTGGCTAGGGCTCCACTGTTTGTGACAGAGCTGCTTCTTGAGTCTGTAGCTGGGAATCTTTCTTTCTCCCACTCTCTCTCTCTTTCTTTCTTATTTTTCAATTACAGTTTGCTTTCAATATTATTCTATATCAGTTTCACGTGTACAGCCAGGTGGTTAGAACATCACATCCTTTACAGAGTGGTTCCCCTGATGCCTCAGGCACCCACCTGGCCCCATACAGAGTCATCACGATGTTATTGGCCACATTCCCCCTGCTGCAGTCTCCATCTCTGAGACCATTCTGTAGCTACCCATCTGTACCGCCCCATCTCTTCACCTTTGTCACCAGCCCCCCAAAGCCCCTCCCCTCTGTCAACTGTCAGTCTGTTCTCCGTGTCTATGTATTTTATTTGTTTGTTTTGTTCTTTAGATTCCACATATGAGTGAGGTCATATGGTGTTTGTCTTTCTATGACTGATTTATTTCACTGAGCACAGTACTCACCAGGTCCAGGGCCCAGCGGGGCAGCTCTGCTTTTAGCTGCAGGCCTGTGTGAGCTCAGTGGGCCAGCGAGGCGAGTGCTTCTGACTGCACAGCAGAGGACCGAGAGGGCTTGCTGCATCAAGCAAATACATCTCAAGCCTCTGCTTGCCTCATGCCTGCCAATAGCCCAAAAGCCAAAGAGAACCACAAGGCCAAACCCAAGGCCAGCCTGAGGAAGGGAAGCATATCTCTCCCAAAGTGGATAGCAGGGGAAGTAGAATGTTTTGAACAATAATAAAATCCATTGCACTTTGGTAGAAAGAAACCTGTTTCTGGCCACAGCAAAGTAGCTTCTATGAGACTAAGTCTCTCACTGGGAGTTACTATAAAACTAGATAAAATATAAAACCAGCTGTTTGAAAATATCTATAAGCAGCTAAGACAGCCAGGTTTCGAGAGGCCTAAGTCCCAGAGACAGGAGGAGCACACTGAGCTGAGCACCATGCTGACTTTCGCCTTCTGTCCCGGGAGCACATGCGCATGGGCAGCCCAGGGTGGAGAGCGCATTCGCAGAAGGAGCGGGGTGTGGGCTTGCCTGGCAGCAGTGCCTGGGCAGGACAGAGATCTGAGATCACTGCTTCCAAGGCCTCCAGTTCTTATGGAATCACATCTCAGAGGGAAGGAAATGGAATTTCAGATACTTGATCTTAAAATTCTGTACGAATTTTTTCTTCAAGCTTTTTGTTGATGCTTAACATGTGCATAGGTATGGAAAGGAACTCCTGGGACCTTCAGGAGCTGCGCCAAGACGTTGGCAGTGTTGAGAAGACAGAAGTAAGGAGTGGGAGTGTAGGGTATGCCAGGGAGAAGGAGCTTCGGTAAATACTTCAAGTCTTGAGTCCTCTGGTAAAATAAAAAACTAGAAAATCCATAAATATTTGGAAATTAGACAAACATTCTAAATGACCCATGGTAGGAATTAGAAGATCAATGAGTAAGAAAATATTTGAAATGAATGGTAATGAAAAATAATATATAACTTGTGAGATGTTGTTAAGCAGGGTCTAGAGGAAAATATAAATGCTTATGTTCAAACAGAAAAATGTTAAAAAGAATTAATCATTAATTCATCAAATACGCAAGGACAAGGATAGCAAATCAAACCCAAAGAAAGAATGATCAAATAATAAAGCTAATAGAAAATAGCAGTGAAATGGCAAACATAATTTAGAGAAAATCAATAAAGCCAAAAGTTGGTTCTTTGAACAACCCAATATGATAAACTACTAGAAAGATTGATATGATCAGATACCCACACAAATTGCCAGCATAACCATAGATCCTACAGATATTAAGGAAGATAATAAAAAGATATATAATGAGCAACTTATAAAAATTTGGAGAGTTGTGGTTAAATGGACAAAACCCTTCACCGAAAAGAACAATTTACTAAAACCAAAGCAGAAAAAGCCAGAAATTCTAAATTGGGTGTTACCTAATAAAAACTGAATCTGTAATTATACACCTTTCTACACACACACACACAAACACAAACATAAACCACAAAAACAAACGTGGGCTCAGATGTCCTCATGGTACATTCTGCTAATATTTAGGGAAGAAAGAATGCCAGTGCTTCAGAGACTCCTCCAGAGCACAGAAAATGTGGGCATACTTCCAAACTCATTTTCAGAGACCATCACAGCCTTGGTCACCAAGACAGGAAATGAGAAAGGACAGTGAAAGCCAGGTTCATGTACAGACGTGAAAATATTGTGACCAAAGTAGTGAGTTGATCCCAGTAACATATCCACTGGATAACAGACTGTGACCAACTTCACTTGATTCCAGGACTAAAAAGTTGATGAATATTTAGAAAACAATGTAATTCACCTCATTAGTAGAATAAAAGGAAAAGGTCATCTCAAAGACTCAAGAAAACACATGGTAAATTTAACATTTCTTTGCAATTAGGAATACAATTGAATATAAATGAGTCTTCTACATGTAATTGACAGAAATTTTAAAAGGCCAAAGTATATGGAGACATGAATCACGTCCATGTCAGAAAACCATAAATTGATCCCAAATTTGTTTATAGACTGACTATAATCTCTGCAAGATACCTGTACTTGTTTTTTTTTTTTTTGGGGGGGGGCATATATGGAAAGTGACAAACTGACTTTAAAGTTCATTCCCAAATGAAAAGAGCAAGGATAGTTAAGTCAGTTTTGAAGGAAAAAAAACACAACAGAGAGACAGGACTCATGCCAACAGATATCAAGAATTATTTTAAAGCTATAGTAATTAAAATAGTGTGGTATTGGTAGAAACATAAAGAGACCAATGTAACAGTATAGAGAGTCCAGAAACAGATCTACTCATACACAATTAGCTAATTTGCAAAAAGTGCCATTGCAACACTGTAGAGAAAAACTAGCCTTTCCAATGGCTGCTCCTGAATAAATCAGATGTATGTTTTATTCCTCTCTCACATAATAGCCAAATCCAAGAGGATCGATCAAAGTTATAAACTTTGGTAAAAGACAAATATTTCTTGATACCAATAACTATAAGAGATTGATAACTAGAGTTTATTAAAATTAAAAACTTCTGTTCATCAACAGATACCATTAAGAAAATGTTAAGGCAAGCCACAGTGTGGGGCAAGATAAGTGTAGTACCTATAAAGGACTCATACTCAGCCTATATAATAAACTTTTACAAAGAAATGAGAAAAAACAGACAATCTAATGGATGAATGGAGAAAAGATTTAAACAGCCACTTCCCGAAAGAAGACACCCACATGGACAATTTTGAAAATATTCTTACATTATTACAGATGAGGGAGAGGCAAATGGAGCCAAGAAGTAAGTGAACCCTAGAGGCAATTCCACTACACACCTATAAGAATGCTAAAATTAAACTACTGACATCGAGCATCGGCAAGGTTATGGAGCAAGCGAAAATATCACACCTGCTGAAGAGAATAGCGAGGTTATAACTTGGTGTGATCACTTTGTGTCTCCTAAGGCTGGATCTGTGTATATGCTATGACCCAATAATGTCCTATCTAGATACAAAAATGTCCATTGTGTCCTTACTTTGAGTTGTTCAGAGCTAGAACAAAAACAGGAACCCATAAATTGTGTTACACTCATACAATGGAATACTATACAGCGATGAACATACATATGTGCCATTCACAAGTGAGATCACCAAATTTACAGACAAAATATTAAGTGAAAGAAGAATTCATTTACACAAAGTTTTAAAGGAGATAAAATTAATCTATGAAGACAGAAATAAAATGTTAACTCTTTTACGGTAAGACAATAATGGCGAACTGACATGGAGGAGGTACCAGCGTTGTTGTTAATATTCTGTCTTGATCTGGGCAGTCATTTCACAAGTGTATTCACTTTTTAAAATTCACTGAGATGCACGAGTGAATTAATATTTGTGTGCTTTGTGTGTGTTACCTTTCTATAAAAACTTTCATCAAAATATGAGTGTGATATAATTTCATATATGTGAAAAATTATTCTTATAAGGAGTAGCCAATGACATCTTCTCTCTTGTGCTACCGGTGTGATTTTTATTGCCTAGTATGACGGCATTTTTAACTAAGAGCCAGTGACTTAATTAAAAACACAATTCTTCCTTCAGTCGTTGTATAATATGATTAATACCATGCCTTTATAGTAACGGATATTCTCTAGAATATTTCTTAATTATAGTCTGAACATAAAAATTTGATCCTACATTCCCAGAGATAACTGAACTCAGCGATGACTTTGAATGTAATTTGCTCGTCCATGTCAATGATCCTGTATGTAGATCAGCCACGTATTGGTAAAGCCTGTTGTGTGGAAATGAGCTTTGAGACCGTCCAGTGACAATCAAGCCTGGGAGGGCACCAGGAAAACAAGTTGTTCACGCTCACAGCTTCACTGGAAGACAAAAGAATGACAGGAATTGTCTTTTTATCATCAAAAACATCACTCCCCTTTGCAATCAAAGGCATCACTAGTTGATACCTGTAGCGTTCATTCACCTTCTTAAAAAAGCAGTCACAGTTTAATTGTCATTTTGACAACCACCGGAGGACACTAAGTTTTGTTAAGTGCTGATCACTTTTGCACTTTGGAAATAAGGCAGGGACAAAGAAGCCTCTCTCACACAAGGGACATGCAGGGCTAAAATGACGTCCTTGTTTGACTTTGCAATGAGACAAAATGGAAAAGCCTCCGGTCTCATGGTGCAGGCCCTTGGACTTCAGACCAAGAGCCTTGCATTTGGACCCTTTATGCCTCTCATGATAGACTGAATTTTGACAACGTCAAGTCTATTACAATGCTTAGCTGGCACCAGGAGAAAAGACTGAGAAATGCCTCAGCTGGCTGTCAGAGCAGGCATTGGAATTGGTCTGAAGGCCATGCTTTCTCCAATTTCCAGCCACATAAAAGAGGTTTTTGTTTTTTTTTAATTTTGCAAGTCATTTCAGGTAACAGCTCTCCAGACCTATGCTGCTCCCCTGTAACTAGCCTTTGTCCTTAGTTTTAACTTGACCGAGTACCACGGAAACAGACACTATTTGTCTGGTTGTAGTTGTCACATGAAATCTGTGCCCACAATTCACACGTAAATCTCTGTTACGTGAGCTGTGCTGAATCCATTTGTCAATGTGCAAATGGTAAGTGCTCAGGCCTAGTGTTCCTTCTTGTGTCAAACAGCCCCACCTGGCCAGGGGGAGAAAAAGAGATGGTGGTGTTTCTATTTGACTGTTATTTAGCTATTTGGGGTCAAAAGCTTGGAGCATCAACACCCTGATGTTAAATTGGTTAAGCAGATCATTTTAGCAGACTCCCCTCTGCTTCTGAGGAACCCAGTATGTCAAGAAGAAGTCTATTAATAACAGAGATGAGACTTTAATTATTTTATATTTTCAAGGCTTTGGAGGTTGCTATTGAATGCACAGGCTGCGAAGCCAACACCCCTTTTGTTCTGATGTTTTGACTTGTCTACGTTTTTTATCCTCACCTGCTTATTGATTATTGACTTTAGAGAGGGGTAAGGGAGGGAGAGAAACTTTGATGGGAGAAACATTGATCGGTTGCCTGTCACACAGGCCCCAACCAGGGATCGAACCTGCAACCTCTCCGTTTATGGGACTATGCTCCAACCCACTGAGCTACACCAGCCAGAGCTCTATGTGCTGGCTTCGAATGGGGGCATGTCATAGTAGAAAAACAGAAGAGTGATGCTGAGTAGTAAGGCAATTACAAACTAAGAGGTTCTTGAGGCTGTTGCTGCTTTGCATAAAATTTGCAACTAGGAAACCCTGGATCAATGCCCCAGGCACCACACGTGTTTCCTATTTGCTAAATCAACTTGCGATACCTTTGCCTCTTGTTCACTGACTTCCTGCCTGTGATGCGCATCTCTTCCTTCTTCCGACATGACATGTGACTGCCTTAGGGAAGAGACGAGAAGAGTGGCACCGCCATGCAATGCCTCTTCGAGATCCTAATGACTCGAACCTCAGCTCCCAATAAGTAGAGACAGAAGAAAAGTGTCCAAGTGCTTGAGTGCCAGTTTGCATTGACGAGCATTGAAAATTCCCCACTTCTTGGTATGCATGTCTTCTCTTATTTTATTTACCTCATTTTCCTTTAAGGCAAGATAGAAATAAATCGTCCATCATGATTATTTCTGTAGGACACAGCTGATCACTCTCTCTCTCATCAATAACCTTGCCTCACCCTACCTTCTCAAGGTTTTGCAAAACTCATTTTGGAAAAAAAAAAAAAAGAAAGACTCTGGTGTGTGCAGGAGTTATTAACCTGTATATGCAAGAGGATTATATTGTCGGTGAAACTTCATGGACTGAAATCAAAGTCAGGCATAGATGTGTAAGTTTGTATTCCTATTCCTGTGAAGAGAAGGCTTAGCTTTCTTCAGATTCTCCCACGCGGTTCAGAACCTCTGCAGTTGGAATCGCTTCTGTCTTCAAGCACACCCAGTCTCTGGGTTTCAAATAAAGTATTGAAGCTGTAGGCCTTTGCTTCTTGCCCAAACTATCAGCATCTCTTTTGATTTTCTAAACTATTCAGAGTAAAGGGATCATATGGTTTCACATTCTGTGCTTTCTGTTTTATTCCTGTCCACGTCTGGGTGACTTTCACAAAAGCAGAAATCCGTGCTGGCCTCTCATCTTGCTATTTGAGGGCCGGCAGAATGGTGACCGCCCGCCCCGGTCATCACAGGATTTGTTGTTGTTGTTGTCGTTGTTAACTCTTATCTGTTTCTGGGAAGCTTTCAAACTCATCATATGTTCTCCTTTTCTCTCAAATACTATCAGCTTCCCTGGCTCACAGGAATTCATATAAGTTGTATACTCCCTGGGGATTTTATGCTGATAGATTCTAGAAAGTTCTTATCTGTCTTCATCTCTCCATTCTCAGATACAATGATTGTTTCAGGCTTATCTTACGGGGTTTTCTGCTTCCATAATTCACTTCCAAATCTGTAGAGGATTTGACATCCAGCTCTGAGAGGTCAGAAAATAAAACTGCTGTCTTCCATTTAGTAAAGAAAGATGTAGGCCCCTTCTATCCTGACTTTGCTTAGATCACTGACCACAACGCCCACGGCCTGGCAATATTTCCCAACTTCGTGCTTGATTTAGGCAAAGATACCAGCTTAGGGCCACCCATAGTTTCCACCAGATCCCCTGGGGCAAATGATTTGTTAATAGTTGGGCCAGAAGACAATGGACTGGGATATAATTCAAAGTTTGAGAATTAGATTCTTCAGAGTGCTTTTAAAACATTTTCAAAGACTGTTAGGGAATATCTTTTGTTGACTTGGATTTTTTTTCCTTTTTGGTTACTAGGTTCACATTTTGAAGTGGCAAAATTGATATGAACATCATTTCATAATTAGTATATGAGGGTAGATGAAAGTTGATTGTTTAGCTAACACTACCCACCTTCCTAATCAGTTAATATTTACTTGGAGGAAACCCAGAGACCTAGCCAAATGGCTCGTCCTGCTAATGAGGCAGGGCAGAAAAGCGGCTCCAAGGAACGTTCTTTCTCTCTCCCAATTTTTGCTAGGACTTCAAGTGACTACGAACAATTCAACTTTGCTTAAGTTGAAAATATTTCTGAGAGTGCTTTTCTCAAAACCAGTTTTTCTCTCTTCAGGATTTATTCTCTGAACCCAGTATTTGGAAATGCACAGGCTCAGTTTTTGATAAAATGGTTGCCCTTTTTCTGAAGATGGAAAGCCGTGGGTGGTTAAGGCTAATTGTGTACAAAAGTCTGAACTCTAAGGAAGGGACCCAGGGAGAAGTCATCCTGCTCAGTAATGGTTTTTTTTTTTTTCAATAATCTTGAACTCAAGAAGTTAAAAGTGTTGGATCCATTCACTTAATTTCTTACAGGCTCGATTGCATGAAAAACATTTAACCTGAAATAACCCAGGTTTGAAATATCTGATCACAAAACTGAATGATCAGGGTAAGTACATACTGGTGCTTAAAAAAAAATAAGCCAGGCTAGTGTTTGGTTAAATTACAAAAAGCACGAAAAAACAAATTTACCTTCTAGATTTGAGCACACAGAAGAAAGGATACAAGTTCTGTAATACATCACACAAGATAAGAGCAACTATCCCATCTCACACACGGTGCTCCTGTTGTTCACTCGAGATCCAAACGTAAACAGGTCCCCAGATGCCGACATCAGTGACAAGGTTCATGACTCACTGGCTTCAACGCAGATAAATGGGCCCATTAATGTCCAGGCAGTCCTGTTTGTCTTTCTACAGAATATACGTCTGTATTTGAAATTGCATCATCCCGTTTATCCATGGGATAAGAGTTGTTTACCTTCACAAATTCCAGGCTTCTGAGCTGAGCTAAACAGGGCAAGTTTAAAGGCAGGAGCTCAGAGCAGTTCTTAGCCTTGGACAGCTCTCCCGTGGTCTGCCAAGGCCAAGTAGTAAAATCTAGGTTTCTCTCTTGGCTCCATCTGGGCTGAGTGCCGGGGGGCTCTCAGGTCTTTTATACTACCTGCAGCTCCACTGAACTCTTTGCAAAGCTGGTAGTTGCAAAGTTGATGAAATACGTTTCCAAGCATTCGTGGGTTTGGGATTAGCCTTTATAGATGTGGGTCCAAGGCATTGCTCAACAGCTCCTGGACGCCAAGGAAGATCTGCCACGACATCTCTGTCTCGCCTTGCTGGGTCAACTCAGGCTCGAGTCCAGTTCATTCTCTCGTTTCCAGTCATCTGTGCTTCTGCAAAATGACGTGTTTCTTTACCACTGAGAAGGGCAGAAAGGTGGAGGTGAACAAGGCCTCTTAAAAAAAACCAATGCCTCCGTTCAACCAGGCTCAGCACTGAGCTGCTGACCAAACTCTGGGATGGCTTCTTGCTGCCATCTGCTGTACTCGCTGTTGCTAGCAAGCCCATGCCAGGCCCACGGCACGGGAGAAGGACTGGAAAAAAGAGTGGGGTGCCGGCACGGGACAGGGAGCATCCTCACCACCCAGGAAATCCCTGTGGTCCCGTAGCTGTGGGTTTGCCTCGCAAAAGCTTTTCCATTTACGCATGAAACACAGTGATTTTTCAGGCATCAGAATACACTTTAATTTACACTAAAATGTGGTTATTTCTTCAATATTATAATGGTGGAGGGAGAAAGAAAGGGTATGTGCCAATAACTAACTATAGGTTTCATTCGATAAAATGTAAGGTGCCTTATATATTTAAAAATAGAATCAATGGACCATTATTAAAAGTCTTCCCATTTGAACTTCTCAATAAACGCTGAACTGAAATATGGGGCAAAGAATTACTGCCAAGTAAGATACTGGGCGTAAATCTACGAGGTGCGCATCCGAAGGTGACCGACACATTTGTTCTTGGAAAGGAGTTGCTTCGTTCTCCCTCCCTCCCAACAGCGCCTTGGCTTAACTTTCTCTCTACACGGGAGTCCTTGAATGATGCCATTCATTTCCTGCTGGCGAATTGACTTCCAGATGCTCACTCTAATGTACCTCCCAGTACAACTCCCAAGCAAAACAGATACGTTTTATCTGAATTCACTGATGGCCTACTTAGTACTTCACACGAAAAATACCCTCTTTGGCTTATTCCAAATTCAGTTTCCTAAACATAGGCTGCTGCTGGTCTCTGGAAAACTCTGACCTCTTCCTATTTCCTGCGATGGTCTTTTCACCTTTTTTCCCCGGCTGTCTATTAATATTGTAAATTCAAAGGGAAGACTCAGTTTTGCCTACTCTGACTGTAGGTAATAGGAATGTATCTGAACTTGGACTTGAATAGGTTGGTTTTACAACTCTGAAGTTATTTTTTCTGTCCATTTATTGTTTCAATAATGACGCTTTGGCCAATTACCTATGGAAAATCTCAATATCGCCATCCTCAGAATTAGGTTTCTCACTTCCTAACACTGTTTCTTTGAGATAAAAATGTCTTGTCCCATGAAGTTAATAGCATAAACCATACATGTTCTATAATACAGATTACAGAATAAATTGAAGAGAATTAGCAGGTACTGATAACACTTGGCTTTTGCGAAATAATGATGCATATGATTTTATTATCCAGTGTTCAGTATACACCTTACTGAAGTATCATCACTCTTTAAAGAATGATACCATCTTTACATGTTCAATTAAGAACGAGGAAGATTTTTTTCATTCCTACTCTTGCATAGGATGGCATAAAGCATTTCTTTCACTGCATGTTGCAGACACAGATATATCGTCTGATCATTTATTTGGCAGCTTGTCAATATCAGGCAAACTGAGGACAAGACACCAGTAGCTTGATGAGCAATTGGTCCTTTTGCGAATTGAACAGACAGTGGTATAGCAGGGAAATGAGAAAACTCTACTGTTATTGGCAGGCTGCTGTGATGTGTGATCTACAGATAAGAAGAGATGAAGCAGAGGAAAAGAAAAACCCGTAGACACAGACAGGGGCCTGGGGATGACCAGAGGGAGAGTGGGGGCTGGGAGAGGTAGAAGAGGGTCCTGGGGGAATAAATGGCAGTGGAAGGAGACTTGGCTTGAGGTGGTGAGCACACGACACAATATACGGATGATGCGCTACAGAATCGTACACCTGAAACCTACACGATTTTGCTGACCAATGTGACCCTAATAAATTCAATTTAAAAAAACACACACAAAAAAGAAAGCTTGAGTACGTGCAATGAACCACATATCTAAATTACCCAGTAATGCATATGTTGACTACTTACTGGGTTTTTCACTTATAATCAAAGTGCCATTAATGTCCTTACCACAAAAAAAGTGATTATGTGATCCAATGAAGATGTTAGTTAGCTATGGTGATAATCATTTTGCAATATATAAGTGTGTCTGTATACCTACACAATGTTTATGTCACTTACATCTCAATAAAGCTGGGAGGAGTGTTAACACTACAATAAGCACTGATGAAACTAGAATAATAAAGTAAGCACAGCGTTTACTTCCTTTGTGAAAGTTACCAATGCTGTCTCAAAATACGGGTTCATTCTTCTGTGATTTGTACTCCGTATCAGCTTCTATTGTGGATCTATACACTTGAACTTTTGTGTATATATGTCTCTCACGTATTAGACTAATTTTATGGAAAAGAGAAATTGCTTTAATTGTAATAAACTTCCAGGTTCTGTTGCCTTGCCCATAGCAGGTGTTTAATAAATTCATTGACTAAATCAGTGGCCAGTTCCTTACCTCAAACTAAATGGTGGAAAAGGTTCAAGCGCATGGATTACAAAAGAGGAACGCAAAGCTGTGTGTCAAATAACCCTCCTGTGGATGGTATGTGTCAAGATTAGAACCGGAAAACAATTACTACTGCAGTTTTATCTTTTTTTCTTAGAGTCCTAGATTCTTTAAGTAAGAAAGGATAATGTAGTCTAATATCTTTATTTTGCAAAGAGGAAAAGAAAGACCTATAAAGATGAAAAGACTTACCTAAGATGAACAGATACTTTATCTGTTTAGAGTTAGCATTTAGTCTTTTTCTGCTCTGAAAATCAACATATTTTTCATATTGCTAGGTGTGTGTTTGCAATGGGATATTTATTGGAGCTCTGCCTTGCTTCATCCTTGAAGCATGCATTTCTGAGATGTGTGAATAGATGTGATCATTCGTTAAAGATTGTAGCTTTTATTAAATCCAATTAAATTAAAAATATAATAATTATTACTGTGTCATTCATTGTCATTTATGAAGACCTAAAATTAATAATAGCAACTGACCTTTCTTGAGGGCTTGCCTATGACCATGTGCCATGCACCCTTCTAAATGTTATACATATATCAATTTATTAATCCTGTTAACAACCTCTTAGGTCTATGAAGGTGCGGGAACAGGAATAGAACCATTATGTTCATTGGCCAATAACACAATGATGTCAATGTCAGGAGCATTTGAACCCGTCTTGCCCTAGAACCCAATCAGTTAACCCAATCAGTTAACTCCCTCAGATCAGACGTGGTTCTCACCATCAAACTAGGCATGTAAATTGTGAACACAGAAGAATCCAAAAGAAGGAATTAATAGGTAATACGCATTAAGCTTTTCAATGTGGCCATAAACCAGTGGGGAGCTGCATACCCATTGCGGTCTGCACACCTCTGAGGTGATGAGAGTTGTTACTTGACTCTCTTCTCCTGGGAGCCCACTTTACCCTCCTCAATTTCCTCTCCCATTCCACCAGTCTTCATGTTGAATAATCACATGACGGGATCCTGAGGCAAATGTCACTCATCATTGGGCTGTGCCCTTTACTAACTCGCTGACGTAAAGAATCGTGTTCACCGGTGCAGAGTTCTGGCACTTGGAACCGAGGAAGGGGAAATCTGACTAGTTCCATTTCTTTCTGGATGTCTCTCTTTATGAGTTCCTTCATCCTTTTATCCTGCCCTTTTCAAAACTGCCAACATATCACATGTATTAAGAGGTCTTCTTGGCAGGAGATCAATATATATAGAATTTTGATTTAGAGTTTAGTGAATTTACTATCAAAACTGATGTAGTCAAACACATATCAGAATTGCTCTGTGATATAGTTGAGGTCCTGGTAACATATTGACCATGAGTTTGCGTTGAAATTTTCCCACCTGGCAATGTTGTCAATTTCTTATTTAAATTTGCCCGCTGGAAATTATAACTTCCATGGAAACTTGAAATATATTATTGACACTATTTTGTATAACATTACTTCATCTGTTTATTATTTTTGTATTTATTTATTTTTAGACAGGGAGAGGGAGGGAGAAAGAGGAAGAGAGAAGAAAGAGGAAGAGGAAGAGAAAGAGGAAGAGGAAGAGAAACACCAAGGTGCGGTTGCCTCTCGGCATCCCCCACTGGGGACCTGGCCCATAGCACAGGCATGTGTCCAAACTGAGAATTGAACCCAGGGTTGCAGGCCAGCACTCAATCCACTGAGCCACACGAGCCAGGGCATACTCCATCTGTGTTTAAATAGCAAAGCCATAACAGGGAAAAAAGCATACTGTACGTATTTGCTTATTCTTCTGCTGTCCTCCATCCATCCCTGAGAGGAACAGTGCCAGCCACAGGCTGGGATAGAGATAACTGGGCTTGCAGCAATGGGACTAAATGTGCCGCAGGGTAAGGAACTGAATAGTTAAAACTGATGTAAGAAATTGAGTCATCCCATAGTAGACATGGTTTGCTGATTTTAAACTCAATGTGGCATTTAACAAAACAATCGGAGGGATTTAATTTACACCTTGAATTCCGCACTTCAGGTTAAAATAGCATGATGACCCAGAGGAATGGCCATGTAAGTCTTTCCTTACTCTGCCACTAAGAAGCAATATGACCGAAGACATTACTTAACTTGATCGCACATGATTTCTCTTCCGTAAACCAAAGGGATTGGTCATAGATGATTTCTGAAGATTTACTAGCTTTAAGATTCTGCATCAAGTGACACGAAGTATTTAATAAGAATCTCAAGATCTAGATGTATTTTTCAAGACTACAGATCTGAGTCAAACAAACCTGGATTTAAGTCCGACTCAGCCACTACCTTACTTGATGATCTTGGATAACTTGCTTAAAATTTCACAGATTTCTCATCTGTAAAACAGTGAGCCCCTTACCCAGCTCTATTGCTGTGTATAATAACAAGAGAATATGCACAAAGCCATTAACACAGGGTCAAACAGGTAATGAATTCCAAATCAGTGATGGTTTCTCCTTTCCCACAAATCCTTGGGCAAATAATTCCTCTTGAAAAATCTAGGGAATTATAGAGCCAAATGAACCAAGAGTCAATATCATTAAGTTTTATTTCTATTGACTAGAAAACCCATTCTCTCAAGGTTTAGTCATCCATGAATTGGGTTAAACAATTAATTCCACGACATGTGAGCCAGGCGTAATCAGAAGAGGCCTGAAAAATGCTGCTGATAATTAAGTACATCTTGTTAATTGGTTTGATTGGAATTCACTTTTCAATATTATGAAAGATTAAAATAGAAATATCCAAATCACTGTATAATTAATACTCATACCCACCACCAATACTTTACCTTAAATGTTTTAATCCACTTACTTTATATAATTTCTTTCTTTTTCTTTTCTTGCTTTCTTTCTTTTTCTCCTCTCTCTCTCTTTCTTTTTTTTTTCTTTCAAGAGATGGGAAGGGAGGGAGAGAGAGAGAGGGAAAAAATATCAATGTGAGAGAGAAGCGTCAATCCATTGCCTCTCCTGCACAGCCCAATCATGGATGGAACCCACAACCCAGGCATGTGCCCTGCCCAGGAATTGAACCCACAGCATTAGGCTTATGGGATGATGTTCCAACCAACTGAGCCACACCGGCTAGGCACTTTTATTTCATTTCTGTATATGAATTTCTCTCTCTATCCACCTGATGGTATCTATTGCTAATTTAAAGTAAGTCACCTTCATTAAAATTCTGAGGATAAAGATAAGAACTAAAAAATGTTTCTCCTAGAACAAGATCAAAACAAAGAGCAATGTTTCAAAACTCTTAAAAATAATGTTTCATGTTTCATAAAATTGGTAGATTAAATTTTGTGCCTCTAGAATGTTCATTTTAATTATTGTAATAAATGAGAATATTTAGAATTGTGGAACTGAAATATACAGGATGCGGCAAAATAGGTTTAAAGTTGTTCATATGGAAAATAATACAATAATTAATAAATAGTAACACAGGAATAAACTCTGTGTTCCACATACTCACAACTGTAACCCTACTTTTGCCCAACCCTGTACTGGAAAATTATAGTTTAGCCATCACAGCAGAAGACACATATGTGCCTTATTTTTCTAATTTGGGAGTGAAGCTAATTAATTACATATTCTGTATTCTATAAAAATTACCTCAAAAAAGTATTTTTGTATGCACTGAAAATACCACATTCCAAATGGCATATTTTGACAACTTGCCTCGAAGTATGCCTTTTATATGCAAACTAACAAATCCAGAACAACCCCTCCCGCCCTCTCCCAACAATCTGGCTCTTACACTGCAGGCCACTATTCCCCGGCTCCAGTCATCCCAGGACCAGGTACCAGACAACCCAGGGCAGTCCCTCCACCCCAGAGTTTGATGTAAATATTCCAACTTGCCTGTCTGTACTCAGCTTACACTACCTAGCCCGCCCCTTCATATGGGAAAGCACAGTAAAAGGTCAGGCCACGTTTTTCTCCCACCTCCCTCTGCTTCCTCACTGACTCTGGGGACTCCCCTGTGCCCTCCCTCCCCACCCCCTACCGTGATGTGCTCCTTCCTCTTAGGGCCTATGAGTAACAAACCACCTTTTCAATGGAAGTCATAGCCTGAACTGTTGGCCCCACCATCCTTGAATAATAATAGAACCTACAGTTCGAAACAGCGTGGGAGCCAAAACAGCCTCTTCTTGAGAAGGTCCCAGAGGAAGAAGCAGGGACCTCGGGGTGCAGTAAGGTTTCGGTTGGTGTAAGAAAGTGAAGAGGAGTCTGAGTTCATAGCAGAGTCTGGGGATATTGAGGCATTTCCCAGGGGACAAAGGAAAGCTTTGGGAGCCTGGAGAGGGTGGAAGGTGGGGGCAGGTTAGTGAATGTTACCTACAGATGTATACGGACTGATGGGGTGTCTATGTAATACTATATAACCTGAGTCTGAGCCTTTTGATTGTACAGAAGAGAGAGGGGGTGAGGGGGGTGCGATGGGGGTGGGACTGAGCCACTTGGATGCAGACAAGGGAATGATTCTTGCCCATGGGTTGCATCCTGAGCTTGAATCTCTGTTCTCCACGGCTGAGGTGGTTGACTTTGGGAATGACATTTCAACTCAGTTTCCTCATTTATAAACTGTTTAATAATGCCTGTATTTTTACATGTCCAGGAAGAATATAAAGTATATAAAAGAGACCAGTGCAGCTTAGGTGATCCCACCAAACTGACTGTGATTGTGACGATGCCGATGATGAGATGATGGTAAGGATAATCATGACAAATGATGATGGTGTGATTCAAGACATAGTCTAAAACACCTTCAGTATATACTTATGTTCAACCACCTTTCTTGCTGTTGTGTCCAAGTCTGTGGAACCACATTGGGTCAAGAATCAGATATGTGGTGGCCTCGGGACACCTTTCAGGGGGAGAAGTATAGTTCAGTGAAGCAGCAGAAGAGCAGGAATTCATAAACTCCACGTGGAAAGACAGTAGGACTGTTCTAAGGGATAGGGAGCCAAACGAATAGATCTAAGAAAGAACTTCGTCCAGAAGAAGAAGAGGGGACATTATCAAAAAGATGGGAAAAGTGCATGTGCACCAAACACACAGCTTCTGGCACGTTGCACCTGCAGCCCTCACCTAGAGGTGTCGAGAAGGCGCAACCAAAAGTTGCGCGGCCCCAAGAGGAAGAGTTACGCTCCAAGGCCCAGGGGTCTTGCCCCTTCGTTTCCTTTGGCGAACATTGCGGAGACACGGGCATGGGCCGGCATGGGAGAGGACGCAGCCTCCCGCTCCTTTGATGCTCACCCACACATGTGTGTTTATGTTAGTGTAATCAATTTGAAGTGAAAAAATAATTTTTTTCTTCAGTAAGGTATTGATATTAGTTACATAGCATTTTTTCACTTATAGAAAGCATTTCCTCATATGTTACCTGAATGACCATTGAGCAGAACACCCGTGATGGTATAAGTAATAGTGACAGAGGGAGAAAGACATTTGGACTTCGAGGCAGAATAGCATGATATGAATTCTGGCTTCGCGACTTGGGACACTGCTGCTCTTGGGAGTGTGTTTTAACCCCCCTGTGCTGTTTCCTGTGAGGAGCATGACCATCTGCCTCAAAGCCTGTTGTTTTTAGCAGTGGTAATGGATAAGAAGAAATCTATAAATTTCTCAGTACATAATGGGTGTGTGAAAAAGTTGATTGTTTATGCATATATATGTATAGACCTATAAATATAGTATATATACTATTGAAATATAAATTGATGAATGTGATAATGGACCAGTAATCACTGGTCACCAAAGTTCAATGATTTCAAAGCAGCCTTAATGGAGGGCGGAGTTGGTATTTTCTCTTCCTGTGGTACAACTATCAGTTTATTTGAACCTATAAAGTAGCATATGGGACTGGGGTAAAAAAAATAGAAAAATACTTGTATATGCCCCAAAAGTAAAAGCCAACAAGTGAGTTAATATGAAGGCAATGCAAATGGAGAGCCAAAAGCCCAGGAAATAAGGAAAGAAGTAAATTAGAAAAAAAATCAGTATGTTGGAAAATTCATTGAAAAAGCAGAATATTTATGGCAGATGAAAGGAAGACAATGCCTTCTGCATGAACTCAGCCCACAGAGCAGCCTGGCTGGAGCGGAGGACAAAGTGTGTCTCAGAAAAATGGAGCAAAGCCAGCAAAAAGGGAACTCGTGAAGGAAAAGCCAGTGGACTAGAATAGTTGCAGAGGAGTATGGAAACCAGTGAGAGCCGGGTCAGGATAGGAAGCACAGACAAAAGCAGTTCTTAAACATTTTGTTAGTAACACAATAAACTGCCTTAGCAGTCAAAATTAAAAGTTTAAAAACAAAAACCTTGATTGTGAAATGTTCCCTTCTTTTCAGAAGTTATCTGGAGTCCCTGGGGTACCTGGATGAAGAGTTGGCCATAGTGTTGTCACCAGCACACATTGTCACTCTTGGATGTTCGACTCTTTTGAGGTCAGAGTGTCACCAATTTTTCAATTTTAGTTTGATCATTTTTTGGATGTCATTAGGGTCTTGTGAATTGGTGTACGTGCATGCTCTTATTTAACATAGTTGCCAATGATTTCAAAAGTCCTTGACGGCCAAGAGTTGTTGCCAGCATACTTTCCCTGACTAACCTTTCCTGGGATTGTCTCTCTTCATAGACAGAAACCTGGGAAGGAGCCAAGCGTGCCAGCTATTTGTTCTCCCTGTGCAATATTTAATCAACAGCCTTAGTTAAACCCCCAGATGAACTTATTGAGGCCAAGATGCAGAGATGGATGGATGCTCCAAAGGACCAGTCTCTGAAACTGTTTCTTACGTGATGTCAGAAAGCACTTTGGCTGATGGTAGATTTCTAGGAGGATATTCATTCTGGATTCTCTATAGCTAGCCCTTTGCCTAATTCCCACTCTTCTTTCAAGTCAAAGTTTAAATACCACTTTATCCAGCAAGGCTTTTCTGATGCCCCTCAGCTAAGTTAGGATCACCTGATTTATGCCTTCTTACCACCCTGATTCCTTAGTATTGCATATCATTCTTACACTGACTTATTTCAGTGTACAACTTCCCAGCCCAATTATAAGATCTTGTGACTCATTCAATGCTGAAATCCCAACATCAAACGCATCAGCCTGGAAGATGGTCATCCCTTAACAAGTATTAATGTGTGATTTAGTCAATAAATGAGTAAATCCAGGAATAAAATCTAAAGAAAAATTTGATAGTCTTAGGAAACACAGGGAAAAATTTTCATATTCAAAAAGAATCATTGGATCTGTCTAGCAGTGCTTTGAGGCTGAGGTAGGCAATCTTATACATAAGGACATGGTTAAATTACCCCATTTTTACGTGATCACAGACTTCATACTGTTGTGGCAAGGAAAATGTGCAGCTCACAGAATTCATGTTAGGCTATTTGGACATGTTTTGACTGTGAAGCTACATATGTGCATTTTTATTTGACTTCCAACCTAAGCAAATTTCCTATCAGCTCCTCATATTTGGTTTATCACTTTCTAAATTTAGTTTGAGGTTCAGTCTGGTATGTTGTTCTCCTACCAGACCACTAAGAAAGAGAAGGGCAAACTTCCAGCAATCCCGAAGTACTTTCACATTGATACAAAGGGCTGGGTTGTGACAGACCTGGATGGAACCAGAGCTCATTCATTAAAGCTTCTTTGAACACACATGGCAAGAAAACGGACGGGATTGAGAAGAGGCGCTGTTGCTTCCCCAAATGAGCAGCCAATTGTACGTATTGCCTATAAATCTGGGCAGATGCTGGATTTTCAGTCACAAAGTGTATTTGAAAGCTTGTGGGAATCATCTAATAGCTCCCTCATTGCCTGCAGAATGAAGTTCTGGGCCCAGAATACAAGATACTTCCCAGTCTCCCTAGAACTAACTTCTCTACTCTCACAATCTGCCTATCCCCTTCAGGTGCTGTATTCTGCACTCTGATCACACCAGGTCAAGGTCATGTGCCCTTCTCTATTCTGGGTCTCTGCAAGAGCTCATTGTTCTCTCTCCCTAGAAGTTTCTTCTTGCAACACTCTGCTGTTATTAGTCTGCTCAGGCTGCTATACAGAATAATCACAGACCAGGTGACTTAAAAAATAGAAATCTGTTTTCCTACAGATCTGGAGACTAGAAGTCTGAGATCAAGGTGCCACTGAGATTGATCTCTACTGAACTGTCTTCATATCTTGCAGAAGGCACGCCTTCTCTCTGTGCACATGTGAAGAAAGCGTGACGTCTGGAATCCCAACCTCTTCTCGTAAAAACTCCATTCCTGTAGAATTGCCTTTGACCTTATTTAACTTCCTTAAGGACTCTATGTCAAAATAGGATCATATCGAGGATTAGAGCTTCAAAATTTGAATTTTGAGAGGAACACAATACAGTTCATAACACCTCTTTTCCAGAGAAAGTCTTTTTCATCCTGAAAGATAGACACTGAATATTCGGGTGCTCAGGAAATGATCATTTTAGGATTATTAGAGGGGAAACTTTTTAACTGGTTTATAAAGTCATGAAATAAAAATCAGTAAGTATTATAAAAGAAAAGGAGAGAGACAGTGGCAGAGGGGTAGCAGTTGAGTGAGTGGTCAGTGCAAAGGCATTTTGGCTTAGTAACCAGACTCCTTAACTGACAAAATGAAAGAGACTGAACCCACCAGGGAATAACATGCCCTAAATATAGATCTTTCTTTGCCTTCTGAACATTGGTTGTTAAACATCTTGAGAAACCCAAGAAAGCAACACAGCCTCTGGACCTTTTTTTGAAAAACTTCCTGACCTTATGCCCCAGAAAGTCATTGCAACTTTCTAAGGTGGAGATAATTACTAATACTGATGAACCACCAAGCACACACACATTTGTGGATTTAAATCTAAAGATGCCAGATGACCCCTTAGAAATCCATTACAAGTTCCAAGAACAGATATGGGAGACCTATACACCCTTGTTCCCTCTCCTTGGCCAATTACACCCCCCAAAAAATCCTATTTCATTCCCTCTGTGGGTTTGGGAGTCCCCTTCAAGGTCAATTCTATGGGTTGAAAGTCATTGGAGAAGGCTTGACTGAGAGAGGTTGACATCTGGCATGAACTGCTAGTTGTCATTGCCTATACAAAGCAGATTCTCTATCTCCAAGGCTAAAATGAATTATGTTCTCAGGATTAGAAAATCCCCTGAGTAAATGGTAAAACAATTTCCAGAAGGAAGAAGTTATCTGGGAGAAGGTGTTTCTTCTTTTTTTGGAAGTTTCTCTACCCCTAGAACAGACAGTCAAGAAAAGCCTCACTTGATGGTGTCATGAATAAAATGAACAAAAAGCAGAGATGATTTTCAAAAGACAGAATTTCCAGCCCATTTCTTTCCAGACAGGCTTTTACTAGAAACATTGATCACGAAGGCACCAGCCTGAGTTTTCTAAACTTCAGAATTTAAAATAAACAACGATCAGTCTCTTGTCTCTCTCTTTACCCCTCCTACTGTGGAAACTTAAATAGCACATTCTTTCCCACTAAACCAGAAGCAACATAACACAGAAATTCTACTGACAGTTTTAAAATGAATTGCTGGGTACAAAAATAACAAAAATAGTCCCACAGCTTAGTCAACCAGTCGAGTGTTTTGCACGTATAAAATATGGCCACAGCCAAATCCCAGATTTAAAAGAAATAATATTTAGATGCTATTAGAATTTCCATTTTGTAAAGTAAATCCACTGTACTGGCTGTTATCTTCAGCAACGAAGGGTTTTCCCTCCAGCTGTTACTACCTATCTGTGCAAGGCCAGGCTCACCATTTCATCCTTAAATTATTGCTTTTTCATTCCATTCTGAAGTCTTGCTTCCAACCTTTCTTCGCCTTCATTCTTAATCGGGTTAATCAATAGTGAACAATGACTTCCTGCTTTGAGTGGCATGAACTCGGGAGGTAAAGATTCCTCATAGTCTACTCCACGCTTGCGAGCACCTTCTCTCCTCCCACTCAAGTCCCCAGACTGTGTCTCCTACACATCCCAGACACACCCTCCCACACTCTGTGGTTGATGCCTTTCTCTGAACGTCCCGGGCTGTAAATAGCGCTCAGCACCGCTCTGCCTTGGCCCAGAGCCCTTCCTGAGTTGGTTCTTGTGAACCTTTTCTCTTCTTTTGCTGTTGTTATTTAGCTTTTTCTCTTGCATTTTACTCAGTGTCAATACTGTTTCCTCTCTTCCAGTCATTTTTATGCTTACGTGGTTGTCATCCTAGATAGATTTTAAGAGCCCTGTTGATTTCAAAGTAGTTTTTCCCTTGAGTACCACACATACAGGGTGGGCAAAAGGAGGTTTACAGCTGTGAGTATGCAAAACACAGAGTTCATTCTTGTATCATTTATTAATTATTGTATTGTTTCTATATTAACAACTGTAAACCCACTTTTGCCCCACCCCGCGTAGTGTACATTCCAAATTAACTCAGGTTCAGCCAAGAGTTCCAAAGCCCTTATTTTCCACTGTTCTTAAACCTCACTGAGCAAATAATAGACACTGCTTTCACAGCTCTTTATCTCTAGTATTCTCAAAAAAAGATTAGTAAGACAATTCAGTTGAATAGAGAGCACAAAAGAACACAGTAATAATATTGAGGAGGCCCTGGCTGGTGTGGCTCAGAGGATTGAGCATGGGCCTGTGAACCAAAGGGTCCACAATTTGATTCCCAGTCAGGGCACATGCCTGGGGTGCAGGCCAGTTCCCAGCAGGGGATGCACGAGGGGCAACCATACATTGATATTTCTCTCCTCTCCTTCCCTTCCGCTCTAAATATAAATAAATAAAATCTTTAAAACAAGAATATTGAGAAGCAGATGAACTCTACTGTCCTAGCAGAAATCAAACCATGCATTCTGAGATATAGCGAGAGATCTTAGCCTTTGAAACATTTTCCATGTTGTAATCTTTTGGAGTAGAGAGAGATTCCACCTCCAACAGCTCGGAGGTGGTTTTGCGATTACACACCCTCATTCCACCTTCTCTCCCCGTCCTGTTCCCCCCACTGCTTTCCATGCTGAAGCCCTTCCTCATGTCCCCTGATCTGTCGATGTCATCCCCACCTGTCATTCTTTGCTGCTTAGTCAAGGGCTCTACCTGGATGTGCAGAAGACATGGTATAGGAATTGGATGGAAAGAATAAAGATGCTTAACAACTTGGGAGTAGACTACGAAGAATCTTTACACCCAGATTTGACGCAATTCAAAGTAGGTAGTCATTCTCCAAACCCTTAGTGCTCTGGAGGAACCCCAGAAATGTCTTCTCACACAAAGGGCAGGCACAGGGGATTTTGAGGGACTGGGACCATTGCATGATTGAAAGAAAGTCAAGCAGTTTGCCCACTGACTATAGTAAATATCTCCACACAGCCGACTTGGGTCATTTTGATAAAGGAGAATTTATTGGATCTAAATTTTCCAAGCTCTCTCTGAATAAGCTGGATGATGATCATCTCTGGATGATGTCGGAAAATTGTGTCCACATCAACTTGACTTTGACTGGGAGGCACAGCAATATCTTGGATACAGAGACATGCTAGGCTAGTTGCAAACCTCACTGCACATCTATCTCCAGATCAGATCCATTGATCTGTCCACTCACAGTCCATACCATTTACCGTGTCGTCTCAAAGTCATCGTGATTTCCCACCCTTTCCACTAGGTTCTTAAGTCTTCTGAAATCTAAAGGAAGAGACAGCATCTTCTCTGAGGAAAAACCCTCTCTTGCATGTTCTCCTTTGCCCTCCCAAAACTAATGATTCCAAGCTACTTTATCACTTCCTTTCACCTACCAAACAGCTTCTGAATCTAAACCTTCCTCAGGAAATTTTCAGGTTAAAGTACCTACAAGTGACTACTTACTCTCATGAAATCTGCCATAGAATGAATAGTTTGGGTGCCCTGAAATTTTTTATGTTCAATACAATGGTATTTGGAATGGTATTTGGGGTCTTTGAGAGATGATTAGGGGCATGAGTGACACTAATGGTGGTATGAAAGAGACGCCAGAAGACGCCAGAAAACACTCTCGTCCCAGGTGAAAACACAGTGAGAAGACAGATGTCTATGGACCAGGAAGTAGCCCCTCAGCAGACGTTGAATGTGCCAATGCCACGCACGGTCTTGGACTTCTCAGCCTCCACGACAATGAGAAATTAATTTCTATTGTTTGTAAGACATCCAGTCCCTCTCTTCTGTTATAGGAGCCCAAATAGACTAAAACACAATCTCATCTTGTCTCCTTGTGGGTTAGCCTTCTTTTTGTCCTTTTTGTGTTTTTTTTCTTAGATGTAATTTAAGTGTAGCATTTATTTATTTTGCAGGATAATCTGTTCAGAGAGTTTATAGTGATCTCATCTGTTTAAATGCCAGTGCCCTGTCTACTGATATCTCCATAGCAAGAAGGGATGCCGTAACCCAGCTTGAAAAACAAAGTGCCAGGCACCACGCTAGCTGCTTGTACACTCATCCTTTGCTTGGTTTCCATGCAATGAGACTACGTTCATCTTTTTGTACATGTAGCAAGTGAATCACCATGGACTGGCTGATGGGCACACAGTCATCTCGTGGAGGAGAAAGGTGATGTGTTGGAATGATGAAACGCTTTATTAAAGCAAAACCACCAGTAACAGCAGCCAGAACACAGCAACAGATAGTATCTCCTCTCGCAGAATAGGTCTCCCGGAATGGAGAAGGCATCTTCCCAGAGAAAAAGAAAAATCCTTTTAAGTCACCGCGGTCTGTGAGTGTCCTCGGGGCACATTGTTTCTCCAGGACTCTAAGTGGCTGACAGAGCCTTGAGCCCTCCGGTTCTGCTCTCCTCCAGGCCTTGAGCAGAAGGCTGGAGGAAGAGGAACAGGGCAACAGGCCTGGATCTCGTAGGGGCCCGCCACCCTCTAAGCCCGGAGCCTCGGCGGTTCCAAGTTAACAAAACAATAGCTTCCCCCAAAGCCTTTCTATAGCAGTTATTTACGCCTTTTTTACCTTTCAATATGCCTTTCTTCTCCCTGCCTCTGCCCTCCCCCACCGCCCTATTCACATCGGTCCCCAAAGTTGGCTATGAAAGACTTTGCATCTTGGTTTAGGGTTGGAGTCACATCAATTGCAAACACAGCAGGCAGGCTCCAAGCCTGTCTCTGTCCAAGGGGAGGCTGTCAGAAGCAGGGCTGCCTCTGTGCACAGGAGACCGCCGCACGAGGGGAAGCCGCATATTTCAGGCGTGGAGGGGGAAGAGACTGGCTCCGCTGTGGCGGATGACGAGATTCCAAAGCCTGCTAAACAACGCGGAGCTGGTGAAGCCGGCACCCTGCTGCTTGGGGAAGCGGCGCTCTGCCCGCTTTGACTGCACTTTGTTTCTCGCCTGCTGCAGACACTGAAGCCAGTGATTAATGGTGGGATCCGGGGATCTGCAAGTTATGCAAATGTTCCGTGGTCTCCAGGGAAACGGGTGCCAATTCCATGAAAGACTTTTCGTGAGATGGAGCTTCTAGGAGGCATTTGCAACTGAGCTAGGTATTTGAGGGGAGAGAAGGAAAAAAAAGAGGGAAATGATGTCATCTTTAATTTCCCGGATTACAGTGCGGATCAGAGATAGTATTTTTAAATGTCTCGATCGCAGTCACATTGTAAAAAAGAGGTTTGAGAATCTGAAAGGCATGTGTAAGTCAACGAGGCAGGGTGGAAATATGGCCACGTGCCTTACATAGTGTGTGGGTAGAAAAAAGAATAAACAGGGAGAAAGTAAGTTTTGCTTCCAAAGCATGGAGTGTGTGGTCATACATACCTTAAAAAAACACTTACTCCAGATAACCCAATGGGTGGCTAACAGGTGTATCGAGGAGGAAGTGTGATAGGGTTTCTTGCAACCAGGTGGAATAGCTGGGATTGTCAGTTTGGGAATTAAACAGAACTTGCTTCCAGATGTGTCTAAACCACATCACTTCTTCTGGCTTAGTGTCCCAATCTGGGAGAGAAGAAATAAGGACCTTGCAGTGCAGTGGCAAGAATATAAATGAGAGAAAGGCGGCCAGGGTAGCACACAGCAATTATCCCGGTAGCTACAGTTCCCCGGGGCGGGGCGGGGCGGGGGGGGGGGGGGGGGGGGCGGAAGGAGAGAATAAGGCCAGTTGAAGATGCAATAAGTATCGAAATATCGAGACCTATATTCAGCAGCTCGGCAGGCCACCTGTTCGCTGGGTGATCTTCGACAACTGACGTCACCTCTCTGGTGTCAGTGTCTCCTGAAAGTACAGGGTCAGAGCACGTGGGAACATATAGGGTTAGTGTCCCTATGTTCTGCTCCCGTGTTCCGGGAGCCTTTAAATTCATTTTATGTTCCCTAGAATTCTCTCCTCTCCAGCCAGGTGTTGGAGGTACTGGAAAAATAATTGGAAAGGTTCAAACTTTCACTCCCTCCCTGACACTAACCAGGATTTAATTCTGTCTTCCTGAGGTGAAAAAATGGCTAGACTCTTCCCCAATCTCACATTCTGCTGTGGACCAGGCATGTATCGGTATTGGTCTTCGCTGTCTCTGCAGATTATTAGACAGCCGCCAAATTCGGCTTGGCGTTTCCAAACAGGGATTTCAGAAATGGAGACTGCCTTGGGAGGTAAGATTTTTATGCAAATAGAAGACATTAATACATTTCAAAACTTCGAGCGCTTCAGTTTCCAGGAGAGAAATCTTATTTTTGGTGCTCAGTTCAGGATTTTGTACTAAGTATTTAATCGCTATGAGGCAGATTCGTTAACCACTAATAACCCCTTCCTTTCTGGGCAACAGAAGGGAGATACCAGTTCTGCAATAGTCTTCTTGAGATCTGGAGGGAGAATGACGATACTTAGCCTTTCTACTACCTAGTTGTGTGGAGTGGGCGTGCATGGTGAATGGCGCCAGGGCAGAAGTAATTATGGAATGTAGAAGAGGAGGCCCCTCAGATCCGTGGGACTACCTGTTACCATGGCAACTCTACAGCGTCTTCTTTGCTGCTTCTTCCCCATCAACTCTATGGAAGAGTTTTTTGATTTATGTCACCCAACTAACTCCCAGGAATTTTGTAGCAATTTGCTTTCCCAAAGGTAAGTGAGTACAGAGTCTTCCAAATTGAGGAAAACCAATTTCTTTTTTTCCTGGAGCTGAAAAGAGAAATGGACCAAAAATTAAATTAACAACAACAACAAAAAACCCCGGGTAATTTCTTATGCTTTTGAGACCCCCCCACCCCCCACCCAAGGATTGATGCTCTTCACTCACACTTGCAGCTGGACCCAGAGTGTGTGTATGTGTGGCTGGGGGGTTAGGTTAGGGGCCAGGTTTGGGTTGCAAGTCCAAAAATATGGGTTTGGGTTGCAACTAAGTCCAAATAAAAATGCACCTTGCAGGAACTCATAATCAGGAATGAGTGTTCACATGTAACATGGATGATTTATTTCTAAGTAACATCTATAAATATATTTAACTGCTTAAAAATAATATACATGCATTATACAAAGTTTGGATAACATAGAGAAGAAAAAAGAAAAAGATACTGTAATCCCAACATCTTGAAATAACATTTTATGTTGATAGGTTTTTGATGGAATGTATACATATATTTCAGATTATAGTTAAGTAGCAGTTAAATAGAATGTGTATATTAATGTATATTAAAATTTACATAAGGCTTTTTTCTATTTTGTATTCTGCTTTAAATTTAGTAAGTTACAAACATGTCTTTGGCCACTGAATATTCTACCATGACATAGCAGCAAACACTTTTATTTTATTTTATTGATTTGACAGAGAGAGAGAGAGAGTGAGAGAGAGATTGAATTGTGTGGTTCCACTTATTTGTACATTCATTGGTTGATTCTTGTATGTGCCCTGACTGGGGATCGAACCCACGACCTTGGTACTCCAGGCCGATGCTCCAGCCAACTGAGCTACCTGGCCATGGCAGCAAACCTTTTCGGAAAGGCACACACAGTAAATATTTTTGACTTTTTGGGCCACAAATTCTCTGCCACAAGTAGTTAGCTTGGCTGTTGTTGAGAGAAAACAGCCACAGACGATATGTAAATGAGTGATCTTGGCTGTCTTCCAATAAAACTTTATTTACAAGAAAAGGCAGCAGGCCAGGTTTAAACCCAGCTATTAGAGCATGATTGTAAACGACAACGTAATTTATTCTATGAATGGGCTCAAATGAAAAGAAAATACATAATCCCCTATCGCTGTGCATGAGACTTTTTCAGCATAGTGGCAATGTGCATTCTTGTAAATAAATCTTTTTGTGGGTCTATAAGATTCTTTCCTTAGAAAGGGAGAATTTGGGGGCAAGAGCTATGAAAAAGGTTGTGATACGCACTGAAAGAGCACCCTTTGGGAAGATTCTGACAATTCCTATTGGAAGAGAAACCAAGCTGAATGGAGTCCCACGAGTGACAGAGTGTAAAGACTTTTCGAGATGAGAGAGACTGATTCACTATGACTAGATTCTGGAGTTCACAGCCAGAAGTGGCAATGAAATTTACCAACTGTCATTCTTGCTGCAAATATTTATGTGTGGTGTTTCTTTTTTCTATATGGGAAGCTTGAAAAATGTATTTATCAATTCATCAATCTATTCCTTCATTGATTCGCATTAAGAAAGTTTTCCAGCCTCCAATATTAAACTGAAATTCTCTTATAGTTCCAAAAATGCTCTTTAATTTTCATTTTCATGTTGAATGCTTTAATGCATTTGCAATTTACTTCGTGGTTGGGTATTAAAGTCAAACTTGTTCTGTCTTCTTTCTTTTTCTCTCTTTCTTTTTTTCTCTATGCTTCTTTTCCTCTCCTTCCTTTCCTCCTTCTGATAGCTAACCAGTAATTGCACACTATTGAATAGTCCATATTTTTTTACTGGTTAGAAATGCCATTTAACAATTTAAATATGCATGGGTTTGTTTCTGAGATATCCAATACTGAGTTTTTTATAATTATGGCTTTCATATGTCTTTTAATACCAATGTCCCTTTCAAAAGTTGTCTTCATTGCCTTCAGTAATTTATTGTTTAAGAGCTCAGGGAAAATTAAGTTTAAAAAGCCAGTCAGAATGTTATAGTAATTGCATTAGTTTATAAATTGATTACAGAAAAATCAACACATTTCCAGTATCAACTTATTCCATCTAGTACCCAGTGTGTTTCTTAATTTAATAAACTCATCTTTTGATTTAATAAACTCATCTCTTTTGGTAATATTTTATGTTTTATTTCTAAAAGTTTCACATATTTTTATTAAATTCAAAAGTATTTTGACATTTTTGTACTGTTGTGAATTGTATCATTTTCTTTGATATATTCTATTTTTAAAATTGTAGCAGATATAAAGAAAACATTGAGATTTTGTATATTTTTTGTAATTAGCCAGCTTACTGAACTAATATTTGTTATAATACTTTTTCAACTAATTTTCTTGGGTGTTCTGTTATATTTCATCTCCTTTTATATATGAACATTTTCATTTTTCTCATAGTGTATTATAGAGAGCTTTCAAAAAATGTTAAACTGGTAGTAGTAAAAAGTATATATTTTTCTCACACATTTAGATTGACTATTTGTGACATTTAAGATGAGGCTCCTATTATTTACACATACAGGCTTTATCATGTTAAAAAAGTATCTGTTCCTGGCTTTCAAAGAAATCTTTTTAAATTATAAATTGATGTTAAATGTTATCAAAAGAACTTTTGCTATCTTTCAAAGTGAGCGTATAGCTTGTCTGCTTTGATCTATTGATAAATATATGAATATATTTAATTTTAAACTATTAATATTATAACCATCATTGCATTTTTGTTAAATTTTGCACTATTCTTTTTTTATAGCATTTAATTCAGGTGTTTGTATCTATAGTCATAGTAATGCATAATTCTTGAAACTTAAAATAATTTAAAATGTCTTTTGCTTCCAGTTATTAAAGGAAAGAAATGCAAGTTATAGAATTATATATATATAATTACCTTATTTTCATTTTCAAATAGCCCTATACATGAATATATTTGCATAAATATAGAAAAGCATAGGAGGATGCGTTTCAAACCACTATTTTGCTTACATGAGGGGTAAGAGAGAAGAATTAGAAAGTAGAAAGGGGAGGCTCCTAGGTATATTTTGTGTACTTCTACGTGGCTTGATTTTAAATGAATATGTGACATGGTGTATTGCTTATGTAATAAAAGAGCATGATATATTTCTTTAAAAAATAAAATTAAATAAAATACTCATGACAACTTCATTTCTCCCCAGTAAAGCCTTCCGAAGCAGTTGTAAATGGGCACTTCTTGCCAAGTAAACATCTGCAATATAACTTCTTTCTTTTCATCTAAACCTCAGAGATACGAGGCATTATCCTCATTTACAAGTGAAAAAAATGAACTGTGCCCTGTGTTTCCCAAGTAGATGTTGCTGTAGGGTCTTCCCATTCCAAATCCACTTTCTGCCACCCCACACCCCTCGGCAGTCCTGCTGGGATTCTCTGCAATGTGTGAGCCAGAGGACTTTTTCAATTTCCTACATCTCTTTGGGGTCCTGCTATTCTATACATCTCTACACTGTGGTCTAGTAGTTTTCAATCAAACAGGTATGTCAATTAAGCACTACTTTATGAATTGGGGACAGAAAATGAGCCATCTTGCTTTCAGAACACATATAGAAGGATAGGCACCCACATAATAATGACTACATTATACAGGTGGGTTTTTGTTGTTGTTGTTGTTTTAATTCCTTCTCCTTTACCTATTCCTCTTCTGAGACAAGAAGGATAAATCCTGAATATGTGTGATTCACGTTCTTTTCCCCCAAACACTGCTCATGGTCTCCCTCCCCCGCAACTCCCAAACCTTTCACAGTGACCCTCATTAATTGTTCTGACCCCCAACAGCCCTCATTTGTTCCCCAGAGTACCCCCTTAGATCTGTAGATCACTTTGATTACTTCCACATCTGGGATTCGTCACACGCTTGTGTTAACCACAGCCATGTGCAGAATTACCCAGCAGGATTTAGGAGACACTCGGTCAGAAAAATCGTCCCTACTAAGAACAACATCTGGAGAAAATTAAGAGAAGCCCTTGCCCATTGAGAATCCTTTGGAAATGTATTTATGATGTCGAGACAGACACCCGCACACCCGCAGAAAGAAGTGTGCGCTGCTCTTTCTCTCCCGAGTGCGAGGGCAGAGTGCCCTTTCTTCAGAAGATTCTTGGATTAATAATGCAAATGCCTGGCAAGGCACAAATAAACAAGGGATTTTCTCACAAAGTCTTGTTTAAAATCAAGAGTTGTCTCCATCAGAAATGTCTCCACGGACTTTTCTGATACCATGTGTGTGAACAAATAAAGATTTTAGAAAAGCGAGAGGGGCCGTGGGCCACGTTTCCCTGAGCTGGATCACTGAACATCTCCAACGATTTTTTTCCCCAAAGCTTTGGGGTTGGCAAAAGCCGAAATTGCCTTTGCCAAGCATTTTTCCCTTAATTTTTAAATCCATGTGCATTAAAGGAAATTTAATCCATATGTTTCTGATTCATTTACAGTTAACTCATCAAAATAGCGTTTTGTAAGAGTCGTTTGGCCCTCGACCGGACTTAAGAGCCTCTCAGCAAAACACAAGCATGCGCTCACCGCACGTGGGAGGGATCGCGAGAGTAGCCAGACACCCAGCCGCGGTGGCCTGCCGTCGAGAGTCATTGTGTCTCCCTGAACCCGTAACCAAATGGCTTTCTTCTGGCAAATGATGAGCATTTGTTATATTTCAGGGGGCAGAAAGATTTGCTCTTTACTCTTCCGAGAGTGTTTGGAATGAATTATTTCAGGAGTCCCTACTCCAGGTGTTTATCCAGGCTCTCAATGAGTGGCTTCTTAAAAGAGCTAATGTTGGGCGGGGTCTGGGTGAAGGGGGACAAAGAGCGGGTGGAAATGGGAGACATCCATAATAGTCAAAAATTTAAAAAATGAAGAAATCAGGACACCTTGCGTATGTGCTGCTGCCACCTCGGAGCTTGTCCTTGACACCAATTCAGGAGGTGGTGTAAGTAAAAAAGAATAAAAAAATACTACTTTTTAATTGAAAACAGAAGGAGCTAATGGTCAGCAGCTTGGACTTTCCTATGTTTCTTTAGTGCAAATTACAATAAAAAATGTGTTCATTTTTAAAAAATAGATCATAATGAGTTCAGAGGATATCAACGCTGGTGATGAAGATTTAGGGAAAAATGGATATGAGTACCTCCATGGAGACTGGGGACGAGGAAAGCCAAGAAATGTACATGAGGGTGTAGAATTTGGGGGGGATTGTGCAAAGGTCTCGTTTTTATTTTCTCAATGCCTCAGCCTGAAGAAATGATTTACCTGCAGCCCCGGTTTTGATGTTAAGATTTGGAAACTAACCCTCGCTGGTGTGGCTCAGTGGATTGAGTACCGGCTTGCAAACCAAAGGGCCGTGGGTTCAGTTCCCAGGCAGGGCACATGCCTGGGTTGTGGGCCAGGTCCCCAGTAGGGGGCGTGTGAGAGGCAACCACACATTGATGTTTCTTCTCGTTCTCCCTCCCTTCCCCTCTCTCTCTAAGTAAACAAAATAAATAAATCGATAGAGTTGGAAGCTGTTAGAAAGTTGTCTTACCAAAAATAATGAAATATGGGAGGCCACCTAACTACATCTCAATGCAGTGCGATGAGCTCCAGGAGTCTGAAAGCCTCATCTGATACATTTTTACTAAGCCCCATTCACCTGTGGGGCAGGCGGGAATGTGGGGCAGTAGCTAAGAAGGCAGAAGAGGGCTCAACTGGTCTGCTAGGTTGGAGAATGACTTCCCTGCCTTTTCCCAAGACAGCCACGAGAGGTTTGGTGAGTGAGTGCAGTTGCATGTTTTGCAAACGTACACTGGAAGAAACAGGCTATTTGCAAAAACACGTCTGCGACTGGCGACAGCATCTTTTACAAAGGGATCTGTCTTTTCTGTTAATAACATGAAATCATTTGTTTTCCCTCACTTCTTCACAACTGATGTTTTTCTCTTCTCGGGGAAATGACTATTGTTTAATTGTTTTTTTCTAGTTTGACAGCCTGTAGTCTTTCTTGCTGGACCTGGCATTTTACTGTGGACAATTTTGTAAGGCTTAAACAGATTTTTACTTTTTTGATGTTTTGTAAGATTTTCTAAATATTTATTTCCAAATGAAATTATCCTTGTTTAATTTTGCTTAGGATTAAATACTATTTATATCGCCCTTCCAAAGCTATGAAACAGAGTATCACATAATGGTCTTTGTAAAGGAAATACATTTAATAGCCAATTAGATTAACTATCAAATCTGTTTCAGGGGGAAAAAAAGAATCTGGCAATGGTTTGATTTTACCAAACTGTGTTGTATATTTTTATTTTCAAAAAAAAATAAAATCTTATTTCCTGAAGCTTAAATTCTTCAAGTTTGTTTCCCTCATTTAATTGAAACCACTATTTCCAAGGGAAATCGAATTAAAAAAAAGATGACATTTTCTCACTCAGTAGAAACTTGTGTTATGTGAACAACACATTCTCCACTGACGTAATTTTACCTTCATTATTTTGTGTGAATTAAAAAATAAAAACTATAGCAGTCCAGAAATCCTTCTTTTCTTGAAGAAAAGACAATAAAAAATTTTGAACATTCAAGTTTTTGTCCCCTGATCTCTTGTTGGGAACCACTCTGTCTGGTTTCAGGAGTTGTAACCACCCCCCGTGGCTAAGGCTGAGTGAGCGACCTCCAGACTGCGAGCCACTGAGGAAACAAAGCTTATCTCCCTGGCAAGAGCGCTGCCTCTGCCATCTCTAGCCCCCAACGCTTAGTTAGTCAAAGACGGGTAAGACTCCTCCAGGGAGGGGCAACCCAAGCCAGACACAACCATGTGGGAGGCCATCAAGAAAAGACTCAGGGGCTGCAGCAAAGTGAGGGCGAAGGACCCTCACCCCCCTGGCCATTTTGACATAGCCTGAGTCCCCTTTCCATCTGGGAGAAGCTCTGGGAGAAGTGCTTCCTGGCTCTACTCCACTTAAGCCTGAATCTTGACAGGGAGCGGGTGCAGCCCTCTGCTGGCTGGAGCAGTTTCTGGGGTAATCGGGCATAAGAAAGAATATGTAAAATCCTGTGGAACCTGCTTTTGTTTAGAATGCTCTCAATTAAATAAGGGTCCAAGCAAGAAATGAGTTTGTTCCTCAAAGTTTTATGGCTCTTTAGCTATCTGACCCTGACTGGAAATAGGCCCTCAGAGTTCTTTGTTAACTATCGTGTGACCCTTACTGCCTGACATTGATTGATGAGCTTTCCCTGCATCGCTGTGTGTTACCAACCTAATAAATACCATTGAGGTAAGGACTCGTGGCCTTTCTCCCTTGAGAGACGAGCCACTTTCCTCCGCAAGCAAATCATGTCTTAGTAGCATTATGTTCATCTGTAGTGGACGCAGGGGGGCCCTGTGGGCCCAGCGCCCCCACGATCTCCCATTTTTAGCCCCAAACCCGGGCCATTGTATTCCCTATGTTGCATACTCTGATACCTTCTAGCAGTGCGGCTGGGAGCCCTGGAGCTCCAGTGCCTTCCTCTCCTTTTCCACCAGGAAATCTCTGCTTAGCCCAGGAAGACTGGCTCAAAGGCCATACAAGGTGCTCTCTTCTCACCTTGCAGAACAGTTCACTTGTCTTCTGATCCTCAACAAGTAGAATGTCAGCCACCATTGCCCGAGTGCTCGGCACTGGCAGCATTTGCCGCAGGTAAGGTTACTGTTCGCCTTCCCGTGGGCAAGCATTCCGTGTTTGTGGAATAAATTCAACACAGAATCATTTGAGATCGGGACTTCCCGAGATCAGGGATTGGCACGCTATGGTACATACCTGCCACACGTTAACTGAGTTACATACCAATATAAACGTCATAGCCATGAAGCTTTGAGATATTATCCTTTTGAAGTGGGATGATTCAGTCAGGGTCAGGACAGACCGATTCCACGTCACATATCTAAGGGATAAACATTGAGTCTATTGTTGCCTCATTAAAGAACTTATTCTCATTTTTTACCACTCAGTCATTTATTCAGTACCTGTTAGCTGAGCACCTACCAGGCACTGTTTAAGGTCCTGGAGATATATAGCAGCAGAAAAATTCTTCAGCCTTCTGAGTCATATGCTTCATTTGAAAGAGTCAGGCAATCGTAATTAATAACAAATAAATTCTACACCAGATCCTGTGGAGGAAAATAAGGCCGTGCAAAAACACGAAGCAAATGCAAGGAGTGGGCGGAGGTCCAGGGCTTGCTGTAGAGGGAAGGAAGAAACCCCCACCATAAGGGGATATCTAAGCAGAAGCACAAAGGTATGGGCTGCCAACACCCATACCTGGGAGTAAGTGTTCCAGGCACATAACCGAGGAACAGGAAGCTGGGAAGAGGAGGGGCGGGGAGGAGGGCAGAGGAGGAAGAGGACAGTGAGGGGGTTGGGCTGCAGTGGGAGTTGAGCTCAGTGAGGATGGAGGCTGGTCATGGAGAGATTTTAGGTGATGAGATGGGAAACTGGGGGCTCTGACTTATCACTGAAAAGAAACCTCCTGGACGCTATGCAGAGAAAAGGGTGAAGAGACCAAGGGGAGAGCATGGAGACCTCATAGGAGGCTAATGCAGTAATCCTAGTGAGAGAAGCTCGCTGGCTGTGTTGCAGATGGCGAGAAACAGTCAGATTCTGGGTATATTTTGCGATCTGAGTCGATAGGATCTAGGATATCAGCTCTCTAAGAGCGAGGGAGGAACCAAAAATGTCTCCAAGGTCTGGGGCTTGGGAAACTTGAATGCTGGTGTTGCAATTTGTTGTGGTGGAGAAGATTGCGGAGGAAGGACGCAGGCGGGTGGGGTGGGAATTGTCAATGTCACACACACAAGATAAGCCAAGGCCAAGGCCTGGATTAGACTGACTCTACTGGTGAAAAGACACTTAGATTTCCACATAGTTACACAGATGGTGAAAGAGCAAGTCAGAGGTGCCAGTTCCTCACCCCACACACCACAACGATGACCTGGAACAAAAGGGGCTGGAGGATGGCGATGCGGGGGTGGGACGGCTCTGTGCTGAGAGGCCACATCTTTACTACAGCAAAGCGCCTTTAGAGCCTGCAGCTCTGTTCTCAGGGCAACTGGGCAGAATGTTCCAGATCTCAGCAGAACCTGGGAGTCAATGAGCAACCGTCTCATCAGCCTTCCAGGGGTGACGGGGCAGCCAGTAGGGAGGCCTCTCATCATCGTGTGTTCTGGAGGAATCATGGAGCATTCCGCCAAGACCTAATCAGCTGTGGTTCAAGCCTTTGCCTACATGGCTTATTTGGCTATGTGCAGCATCGCCAGGGTGTCCTGGCACAGCCATTAATCTACGGGACTCGAGAGTTTGGGCTTTGAATATGTTTGACGTCCACATCGATATTTGAGACTGGGGTTCAGATGGGGGACGCGGGGCGGGGGTGCTGCCTTTTGGTCAGGAGAGTATACATTTGGGAGCATTGACAAATACATTTTAAATGAAAGCCAGGCATCTCCGTGAGATCACCTTGAAATAAAATGAAGGCAAGAGAGGAGGTGAATTCTAAATTCTGTATAAGCTTATGCACTAACTTACATTTATTCAATTACATGCTTACTAGGAGGTAAAGTCTAACTTTACTATAAACTTACTCGTTAATTTGCATTTACTCAATTGTACATTCATTTTTCATGCCAAAGCATTTAAACACAGAATTAAGATTCAGACTATTTCGCTTCTAGTTTAAATAATAGTTAGCAAAAATAGGGAACTGGAGGAAGGAGTTGGCATTGGTCAAGGGAACTGCAAAGAGCCAATTGTGAAGTGAGAAACCAGGGGTGAGACCCCCTGTAGGACAGGAGGACAGAGGTGGGGCCGGAGGACGCAGACGAACCTCTGCAAAGATGCAGGCGGTCTCGTTTGCAGTGCACCGTCGTCACGAATTTAAAAAATATTCATTACACCGCAGAGGTATTTTTCACGTGATCTTACTTTCTTCAAAGTATCTTTTTTTAATAGTTATTTGAGGCACAGGCCAGGGTCAGAGGTGCGTACTTCAAGAATGAAGGTACATCCCTGGAGCTTTGAAAGAACCAAAACCATTTTTTAAAAACACCAAGGAAGACAAGTACTTCTAGAGAAATCTATTCGAGTTTTTACCCTCCCTCCTTATAAATTTTTATTAGCGTGAAAGCCCTCAGGCTCTGGGGTTACATTCCTGCCGCCCCCATAGTGGGAGGGTAGATGGTAATTAGAATTGAAAGCACCTGTCCCGGTTACCTGTCGCTCTGGTGAGTGAGCGCATGAACACAGAAAGCTCAGACAGGCGGTCCGTACTCAAAGTAAGTCGTGACTTTCAACCCGCGGAAAATGGGATTACAACACTGCCTCCCCGGCTTTAGGCGTAATGTGAAGCCGCATCAACTCCTAGATTCAAATTGAATGTGTCTAGCCTGCTATGCTGCTACCGCGCCAATGCCTCTCTCTCTCAGAAGAGCCCCACCTTGCGGTGGTCATCTACAAAAGCCCCGGGGACATTTCTCAGTCCAAGGGGTCAGTCCTAGATATTAGCCTCTTCACTGGGCGATGCTGGTGTTTTTACTGTTGCGGCTGTTGAAAGCAGCTCCGACAGCCCAGTGCAGTCCCTGGCCCCTGGGTTAGCCTGCAGGTGACCTATGATGCCCACGACATGTGGCATCCCAGTGGTCCGACCACCGCTGAAGGAATGGCCATGGACCACGACTGTGGGGCAGCGATCTTTTCTCAGCAGGAAGGGGGAGCAAGAGGCCCCTCCCTCTTAGCACTAAACTTAGACACCACTGCACACTGAGCACAAGCCTGGGCGTCCACCCCCAGAGCTTCAGTCACACCGCTCTGTGCACAGAAAGGCTTCACGGTCTTGTCGGAGAGGCACCGTCCCCAAGTCAGGCGGCCTGCCCCTGCTCGCTCAGCCCCTCGCATGAAGCAACGTCCTGGCCCGAGACAAAAGAGACAGCTTCTCCCTGTCCTGATCCCAGGCCTGCTAATTTCCTGTCCTGGCTGGCTTTCCAGGGCAGGCAGCCCGTTCTTAAACAACCAATGGCCACTGTTAGCAGTGCCCGTGCCACGGCCTAATGAGCTCTTGGCCCCCGGCCCCGGGCTCCCCCGCAGCCGTCACCACCCACTCCTCCCTTGTTATCACACTTAGAAACCCAACCGGGGCCTCCAGGCAGTGTCTTTTTGGGTCCCGTTGCCCTGGAAGCCACATTCTAGCTAATTTGGACTCTGACTCAGGAAGGATCTGGGAGGGCCCTCTGGGACGTTCTTAGACATTGTGGGGATTCAGTTCTTCCAGAAATGATGAGCCAGGAACCGGACAGGGTCATAGGGCTTTTCAGAGTGACTTACAACAGCCTGCAAAGCAGTTCAGGCCCCGGGTGCTTGTGGCCTGGGGCCCGGAATCTTTTTAATTTTTTTCTTGTTTATTTTATTTATTTTTTATTGAATGGATTGGTGTGACGTTGGTTAATAAAATCACATAGGTTTTAAGTGTACAATTCCGTAATACATTACACACACGCTGTTGTGTGCTCACCACCCCAGGTCACGTCTCCTTCGTCCCCATTCATGCTCCCTTCCCCCCTCCTACCGCCTCCGCCCCCTTTCCCTCAGGTAATCACCACGCTGCTGTGGAGGAATTGGTTTTTGTTTGTTTTGCTCGATCCCATCACCTTTTCCGCCCAGATCCCCAAGCCCCGTCCCCTCTGACAGCTGTCAGCTGTTCTCTGTCTCTGTGGATCTGTTTCTATTTTGTTTCCTAGTTTATTAACTTAGAAATCTTAGAGTAGGTCACGGAGCTTCCCCAGGGCCGGACCTGGAGGAGAAGAATGCCTGGAGCCCTGTCGTGGCCAGCGAGCACGCAGCATGGAAGGAGCCACCCAGGGGCTTCTGTGAGAGCGAAGGGTCACTGTGACCTCATGTGACAAGTAATCTGTGTCTTCAAATTTGCCCTCTGGTCAGAAAAATTGGAATATAGAGGGAGGAAGGATTTCTTCACTTGTCCTTTCTATTCTACTACATCTCCAGATAGGAATTATAATGTCCTCGAAGAGCAAAAACCAAACAGGATCCAAGAGAGATTCGTGTATGATTCGTAGTGGGCGCTAACTAAACTTACTGAGGCAATATATCAAGATATTATGTTGTACACCTAAAACTAACCCAGTGCTATACGCCAATTACAGTGCAGTAAAATGGGAATAAATTAAAACATTAAAAAAATAATTGACGCCCACTTGCCCATCAAACAGCAAATAAAATCAAGAGGTTCTTATAGTTGCCTTCAACTTCTAGATAAGTATTTTAATAATATTAATTAACACTATTATTTATAATCAATAATATAATTATCATTGATTATCACCCCACGATCAGAGAGGAACAATTGCTCTTGCCCCCTCCCTCTGCCTGTTGTGTTGTGCCAGGCCGTCATCGCCTAAGTACAAACTGAAGGGTTTAGACCCCGGCTGGTGTGGCTCAGTGGATTGAGTGCCAGCCTGTGAACCAAGGGGTCGCCAGTTCAATTCCCAGTCAGGGCACATGCCTGGGTTGTAGGATGGGTCCCTGGTAGGGGGTGCTCAAGAGGCAACCACACACTGATGCTTCTCTCCCTCTTTAAAAAAAAGACAAAGTAACAGATTTAGGATAGCAGTTTGGATCTACTAACATTTGTTGTAAGAATTTGGGCAACTCAGTGAGTCACGGAGCCTCTCAATTTCATCAGCTTTAAGTGTACCTGTTTTTCAAGGTTGCTGAGGAGACAGTGATGCTTGAAGCCTTTAGTGCAAGACCTATCATACAGTATCATGTAAGCCAGTTATCATTGAGACTATCATGAGAAACACGCATGTTCTCCTTTCTCAGTCCCCCTTTTCCTTGTGTAATTTTAAAAAAGATTTTAGTTATTATTTTTAGAGAGAGGGGAAGAGAGGGAGAGAAACCTCAGTGCGTGAGAGATACATTAATCGGTTGCCTCTCGCATACCCCCAGCTGGGGACCTGGCCTGCAAACCCAAGCATGTGCCCTGACTGGGAAGTGAACCAGCGACTTTTTGGTTCACAGGTGAGCATGCAACCCACTAAGCCACACCAGCCAAGCTTGGGCTTTCCATATCCTCACATTTCCAACACAGTTAAACTTCAACAAATCTACTTTAGCTACCTTAGAAACTACCAATTGACCACTAGATGTCAGACTTGTTAAATAGTTAAAAACATGTTCCATTTTTTTTTTTTTCCACACCTAGGACTTGAAACCGTATTTGTCTTTTTCTCCTTTTTAAAACATCTTCTGTGACTTTGACGACTCCTTCATGGGGATTACATTTCTACCAGTTGAGAATGTTTCAATATTCAGAGCAGAAGCTGCCTCTAAAAGCAAACATCGATACCATTAAAAATAAGTAACCAAACTCTATATTTTAGACATCACGGCTCTTGGACTGACGGGTCTCTTTCTTTCTTGTAATTGCACTGGGACCCTGGAGCTGGGCAGTGGGCGTGGCAGTGTGGGGTGACGAAGGGGCTGCTGGGTAAGGAGCCTGCTCAGAGGAGAGCCCAGGCCGGAACTTCCGTCAGCAACTTCGCTGTCCCCTCCCTGTTGTCTGAACACAGTGATGGGAAAGAGCCATAACAGGATCGAGTAAAGAGTAGCAGGAGGAGAGTGAAGGACTGAAGGGAGACCTCTGGGATGAGAATAAACTTGCCAAGGCACAAGAGTGCCTATGGTTTTTTTAAAATTATGTAAATACCTCTATTTGAACTAATACATTGCTACCAGACTCCATCACTTTTCACTTACCATGACATTGTGATCTTGAAAACTGCAGCAAACAACTTGACAAAGCAGAAGCACCTAGGTCTACACATAGATTTTTATTTTTTAGTGACCACATCTCCTTGTCTCAGGTATAAAATTAAAAAATTTGTTGTACACTTAGCATACTTGGCCTACCATATCCTGCCTAAGTTCTGGGCACACTTGCTCCTCAAAAGCGTCATATTCAACAGCATTTTGATGTTTTATAAATCATGTAAATTCCTAGGGTCTAAAAGCACGTATATCAAGAAAGCAAATAAACTTGCTGAGAAAATTGTTTGTCTTCATTTTTCCCTGCATACGTTTATAAGCTGTGAATCAAAGACATGACTTACTCATATTTTTTGGACAGTCACACCCAAACTTACAGCGCATTTCAGAGCCCAGAGCCAACCAGCACGCTGTGGAATCCCACATAGTACACTGCAATGCAGCCGTCGCACTGACTCTTAAAGGGCAACCTTACTCAGATGTACCAGCCCCATGTAGTGTCTGTCTTCCGTCCTCAGAGCTAAAATCCACTCATACATGCTTTAAATATTTAGGACGTGGTATCCTCACTCCATAATCAGGGAGCTCAGATTTTGGGGTGGGGCGGCGGGGGTAGGCTTTAAATCTCAGACAAAAACTGTAAGAGAATGAAAGCGCTGTAGATCACCCTCAGCTGGCCGGGTATCGCTGAGACCAGGCTGCATTTGGCTACACGGACGCCTAGTGAAGCCTGCGGGAAGCTCTGCTGATGCCACAATTAGTTAGTCACTATTCTTTCAGAGCCAGAAGCCAACAGCAAAACGGGCTTGGACTGCACGAAGATTCAGTGTGTTAAGTACTCAAGCGGCAGCCAGGGACACGCTGCAAATGGAGTAAAGAAACTTCAGGCCACAATCTGCCCTCTGTAGAGAATGTATCACATAGATAATTTTGCCTCTATTCCCAACCCCCTCCCCATTCCGAATCCTCAAGATACTAAGCATTTTTTTCTGCAACACACACTGAATTATATTTATTGGTAGTAATAAAACATTTGCTTTTTAATTCTGATAACTCATCTGAAATGCAACATATTCAAACTCTTTAATATGCATGCCAAAATTGACTTTTAGTTGGAAGCAGGAAAGAAACGTCCAAGGTAAATGGACACTTTTGGTAATTCAGGCTTTTTATTTCGGGCAGGACTGAAAATAGGGTTTAAAAATCTGAAAGAATTTATAAAATTATTTGAAACCAAATAAATATTAGTAATTATGTATTGTCAATCTGAGCAACTTCACTGTTACTGGAGACGGGGAAAGGAGACTATGTACATGCTGAAGGTGGATGAGAAAACTCCCCATTTCGACCTGCTGGAATCAGCCAACGTTCACTCTCAGGCGTGTCAGCTCTGGGTCTGTTTTCCCAGGTACAAAAAGGTCTACCCCTTGGGAGTCATTTGAGACGAAGATGCTGACAGGACGCTCGTCACTCCCAAATATTTCAGTGCATATTTCCTATAAACAGGAACATGCTACGTATGGACAATCCTACCATCAGCATTAGGAAACTGTCACTGATTTATTAGGAAAATCTATTTCACGAAGCCAGTCCAAGCGTTGCCAATGGCCCATGAAGGGGCTTGAGAGCAGAAGGACCGGGTCCAGAACCACACATAGCATTTAGTCGTGTTGCTTTAGTTGCCTTCAATCTGGGATAGTTCCTTGGTCTTCCCTTGAGTTTTTGGACAACCTTATTATAAGTCAGTAATTCATGGCACGTCGTTCAGTTTGAGTTGGATGTTCCCACATGATTCAATTCAGGTTGTGTGGAATGAGTGATCACTGAAGTGATGCTGTAATCTCACCGCGTGCTAGAGAGTGGGGACCTGTGTACCTTGTTCCGGTGTCACCCCGCAGAACCGATTTAAACTCTGTGGTCTATAGGTAACTATCCTAGGTACACTTTCTGTCTATGCATTGTACAATGCACTATACAATGCACTGTAGGGAATGCACTATACAGCCTGACATTCCCTCAGTCTGTATAGTGCAACGTCACCTCCCGATGCCCAGCTACTACTTGAGTGACACCACTGTATGGGATGGCTCACCTGGAAAATACCCCAGCCGTTGCATCATGGAATCAGGTTACAGAGCTCCCAAGACAAACCATTCATCTTCCTATTCTCCACCCCCTTCCCCGTGTCTTTCCAGGAGCCCTCTGGAAATTAGCGTGTTCAGGGGAAGGAGAAGCTCCTACATACTCGTGCTTTGGAGCTGAAGACACCTCTAAATGCCCTCAACTGGAAAAAAGTCTGATTTCACCCCTACTGTACTTTCTCCCTTTACCTATACTCTCCCTTTACCTATGGCTCATATTGGATGGATTCCTGCAGGTATTTCTGTTCTATGCACAGGTGAAGCCACAAGTGCTTTTTAAAAAGCCCCATTTAACTCTGGCTGGTGTGGGTCAGTGGACTGAGCACTGGCCTGCGAACCAAAGGGTCCCCGGTTCGATTCCCAATCAGGGCACATGCCTGGATTGTGGGCCAGGTCCCCAGGTGGGGACACTTAAGAGGCAATCACACATTGATGTTTCTCTCCCTCTCTTTCTCCCTCCCACCCCCTCTGTCTAAAAATAAATAAAATCTTTAAAAAAAATAAAAAGCCGCATTTGTATTTCTAGAGCTGCAGTTTTCAGAATCCCCTTGTTCAGGACGCAGTCAGCGCGACTTAGCAGCTTCACTTTTCTGTCGGCCTTTGGTCTGGATTCTTTATGGACTGTATCTGGCTGGTCGCCAACCCACTGTCAAACCTGACAGCTCTGCATACAGATCCTTCCCCTGGTCTTTGGGATCCTGACTGATCACTAGGCTGTGGCCACTGAACTTCACCCCGGATTCCTGCTTGGCTGGCAGGAGTATTCGGGCCTGTCTTTGATCTGTTTACAAAGATAACCTTTTGGAGGAAAAGACAGGGAAAGGGGGGAAGGTCAACATTCTTTCCTAACTGCTAATCGTGTACCAAATCTCATGCTTGCTGATTCAGTGCATTGCCTTAGTCATTTCAACCGATCCTGGAGTTAGATGTTATTAACCTTTGAAAAGACATAAAACACACTCCAATTAATTTGATTTCTGAACAAGTGTGAAATAATGAAGGCCCTATAACCTAATAAATCAAGCTATTAATTTATTAATTTATTATTCAATTTATTAATCAAGAGGTATTATTAATCAAGGTATTATTATTATTATTATTATAATAATAATATTTTATTATAATAATAATTATTATTATTATTATTAATAATAATTAATATTATTGAGGTATTAATATTATTGAGGTATTATTATTATTAATCAATTATTCAATTTATTAATCAAGAGGTATTATTCATCAATTTATTAATCAAGAGGTACTTATGTCTACCCAGGAACCAATGAGCTTTTTGAAAAGAAAGTCACAAATGCTGTGTGTTTCAGCCCCAGGAAAACCTCCCAAGGATACAACAGTTTGTTTTAATATTATTAAAAAATAAGGTTATTTTATGTTTGCTACATCATTTGGTGCCTTATTAAAGGCTAATTTGGGTAACAAATTCTTAACCAGTACACGGTTGTACAACAAAATATATGAGATACCTACCTGAGTGTGATACATGAGTTTAGTTTTCTCTCCCTCCTCTATTCATCAAATTCTTAACTATCTCTTAAAATGACTTAGAAGATGGGTTGTACCTTTGTTTATCTTGTGCTAATATTTTAGAGGGTTTCACGGTATGCAAAGAGATAGTCCTAGGGCAATCCGAGGATGTTTCGATGTACTCTCTCAAGTGTGTATTTAAGGACACACAGTCCCATGTGGACAGATAATGAGTACATGGGGGCTGGACTAAATGTATGCAAGTAGCCAAGCCTTACCTTTCTTCATACCTCAACACTATTCAAGACCCATCCCATGTCTTGTAAGAGAAGGCAGCACTCAACCGGGAGAACGGGAGATGAGTCTGCTGGCCCTGAGCAGCAGGACAGACTCACACCTTTGCTGTAAAGAGGGAAGGATTCTGCCCTGGTTTGTTTTCCTGGCGTACGACAGGAGACAGCCCGGGCGAGGCTGATATGTTTCTAGTACTGATTCAAGCATAAAATCCTTTGTAGGAAACACAACTGTGGCATCATGATGGAAAGCAGTGGGCTAATGCCATTTAGAGGGTGAACTCAATCGTTTCACAGTGTAAGTGTGGAAAGTCCAGGCCACTACTTGGGTGGGTGACTTTTTAAATTGCTTTAAGTCTTCTTCTTCACCAGTTTACTCATCAGAAACATGCGAGATTTTTACCTGTGCTTTTGAGATCAAATGGTCCTGAGATGGGCTGAGAGATAGCTGCCATGCTGGAGTTAACTGCCAAAAAAAGTTTAACTCCTAAACTTTTCTATGTGCTTCTCCTGAAACACTACCATTTCATAGCTGAGTTTTTGAACCCTGAAACTAACTCATACTCTTACTAGGAGCTCCTGACTTGGGGATACTTGCCTAACAGTTTCTCTTCTTTGTCCTCTGTTGCCTTCATCTCTGTATAAATCCATGATTTTAAATAAGTCTGTAAGAATGGGCTTTTACAGACTGAAAATTGCCTCCAAATTAACCAGTCGTATTTGTGCAAGGGTCATTGTTTATGCATCATATTCTTCAAAGACGGTTATTTTCTTCAAAGTAATGTTTCTATCAGCTAGGGCTTCAATCCAGCTCCAGTGCCAGCCCGAAGCCGTCTTGAATTAGGTGTTCTTAAGGAGGGCATGTATAAACTTCGATTTATTTGCATTTGATGTATTCCTTTTAAAAAGACCTCTGGACATACAATTAAGTCTTTCTGAAACTATTCAGTGTTCAAATTATAGCCTATGTACAAACTTCTCCTACCAAGTTTCTCCCACTTTTGTGGCAGTTTTAGAAACTAGCTAACAGACTCCACAATTGCTATCCCACCAGTATTGGTACACTTTTTATGAATTTAAATTTACCTGATCATTGATAGACATTAATAACAGAACTCTTTAAAAAAAAACTAATAACCAGGGTCTGCACTGCCTTGGTGGCTGCA
>PVKM010004724.1:0-42948 GCA_004027735.1 Carollia perspicillata | reverse complement strand
GCAAAGCTGTCATTTAGAATAGAAGGTCAGATAAAGTGCTTCCCAGATAAGGTCAAGTTAAAAGAGTTCATCATCACCAAACCCTTATTACAAGAAGTGTTAAAGGGATTTATCTAAGAGAAAGATCAAAAACATGAACAGTAAAATGACAACAAGCTCATGACAATCAACAAAAGAACTTAAAACAAAAACAAAACAAAGTAAACAAATGGACCAGGAACAGAATCACAGAAATGGAGATTATAGGGAGGGTTATCAGTGGGAAGCGGGTGGGGTGAGATTGGGGGAAAAAGCACAGGGAATACAAAGCATAAATGGTAGGTACAAAATAGTCAGGGGAGGTTAAGAATAATATCAGAAATGGAGAAGCCAAAGAACTTATATGTATGACCCGTGGACATGAACTAAGGTGGGGGAATGCTGGTGGGAGGGAGCTACCGGAGGGTGGGAATAAAGGGGAGAAAACAGTGGGACAACTCTAATAGCATAATCAATAAAGTATATTTTTTAAAAAGAAAGCATTTGAAAAGCCTGATTTTTCTAAAAAGTTTTTTGAAATTTAAATATAATTGTGAAATAACCATCTTTTAAATTTACTATTAAATAGGGTCTGTAATTAGATAGACCGTATTTTTCTTGCCCTACAAATGCAAAAGGTCACCCTAACTCAAAATTTCTGAAGCGAGTGAAAGACTTAGCTCCTTCCTATTTCCCAAAATCCTTGCTATCACTAGAGAAGGGAGAAGACTGCTTTTTGTGAAGCAGGTCTAACACAGGCAAGGACAAGAAAACTCCTACCAACCAAAGTCACTATTCAGAAATCTGTTACTTTAGAGTTACCCCTGGAAGAAATCCATCAGGTGGAAAATAGAAAAAAAAGTGAAGAAAAAGTTTTATATCCAAGAATTTTAACCTAAGTTGATTTTTCATCCAAAGGAGAGTACACAGAAATTTACCTTTACACCTTTAACTTTGGATTCCACCAAAAATATTGATTATACACAATTTTTGGAGTAAAATACATGAGAACAGATACCAGATTCTCTTTCTTAGTTCCTTCTCCTAATTTCTACACTAGATAAGAGAAAGGGAAAGAGAGAGATTTTTAGTTTTTTGATATAGGCTACAGAAACATTCTCATGCCTGGATGTTTGTCCACAGACTAAATAGCTAAAAGGTAAAATGATGGGTAGGAATGTACATATACCAACAACCTATGGAATTAGATAAAAGCACATCTGGGAATCAGGAAAAAAAGTTTAAAACCTCTGGGTTCATGAGGTCAAGGAAAAATAAAAGATATGGTCTATACCACCAACTACTGGAATGTTGCAAAGGTAAAAAATAAAATCCCTTTCCTTTTTTTTTTTCCTTTCAGTAAGACAGAAAACCTAGTGAAACCCCTGGCTGTCAACCAGTGGTACCCTACAGCTAGCCATGGCAACAGCTGCATGGCTCTGTTGTAATAAACTGGAACAATTTTAATAGCTTTTATTGTTCTGCAGTGGTGTCTGAGCATAGCCACTCTCCCCTCCTAGGACTCCAGGGCCCCGCAAGGGCAGCAATGAGAGAAGATCTCATTTACCTAAAAGCACTTATAAATTTTTAATTTGCTTTAACAAGTAAATTAACAAGTCCCTCATTCAGGCAAGTTTTATGGCTTCTTGCCACTTGGGGAAGGCTGTAAAAGTTTTATAGATAATCCAGAGCTACTGAGACTGCTCATAATAAATTGTCTGTTTCCTGTTATTTTATCAAACCACTGGGCTTCTAATGACTTAAAGTCACAGTTCTCTTATATTCAGGCTTTTTATGAGGCCATATTTATAAACTCCAAAGAATACCTTAAATTATACAGGGCCCTTGCTAATCATTACAAAGATTTTTTTTTTAAGTGGGAGCTTACCTTAGCTCATGCCCTGCTAATAAATGCTGCAACATGTTTTGGAGACAGCATGCTGATTCTACTATTATGTAAGATGCTGCCTTTGCCAGAGATCCCATTAGTAAATACTTTAAGGTAGCTGCAACTCAATCTGTTCTGTACAGACTCACAAATCTTTTTGCCCACTGGATTGTGGTGCTTTCTAGGTTGTTGCACTTTTCCTAGAAGGAAGCAGCCTGATGACTACATGCACCTTGCAATGGTGAAGCTGAGCCTCAAATGCGTGGACCAGAGCCTGACCCTGAGCTTACACTAAATTTAGCTCCTGGTTACCAGCAAGCTAGTGGGTTAGTCAAAAAGTCCATTTAGGCTCTTCCAAAAAATAAAAGACACATTTTTCATTTTCACCAATAACTTTATTGATTTGGATCAATATGGCAGCTATCTCCCACTATTGGCTTCTAGTGGGTAGAGTCCAGGGGTGCTGCTGAACATCTTCCATTGCATAAGACAGCCCCACAGCAAAAAATTATTTGGCTAAAATGTCAATAATACCAAGAAACTTCACAAACCACTTTTGCCACATTCAATCAGCCTCAGCACTGTCTCCATATACTTCACTAATCTTCTTTTGAATTTCAGTTGCATATGTACCTTTCTTGACATAATAAAGCATAATTCACCAAAACATTGCATTCTTTCTTCCATCTACAATATTAAAAAGGCTACACAAAAAATCACCAATTTTGGTGATTTTTTTTAAATGCATGCTGATAAGACAGCTGTCACAATATAATGTAACAGAATTGTTTCAAATGAAGTTAAAGGCAAGTAAGCACTACTAGAGCCATTGTTGAGAAAAAAAACCCTAAAACTTTTTGGCCAACCTAATATTTAGACTTAAATGAACTAGAAGAAAGGGTAGTACAAAGAAACATAAGCGAAGGCACGACTCATTCAAATTTTCCTCTATGAAGTGCCTATATCAGCCAAGAATGGGGTTGGCAATGTGTGGAACAGAGAGAGGAGTAAATATTTAAACTGATTTTAAGCTATAATGCCTTTATTAATTGCATAGATATGCTCAGTATTAGAAATCAATGATGAAGCAAAGAGAATAAAAAGTTCTATCAAATTCAGTATCTGATCATGTGAGGTTAATAAAAGTGCTAAGTGGCCCAGTCTGCTTTGTGATGACCTTTCTATCTTATATGCATACATATACAAAAGCACACAGTAAAGACAAAAAGGCATGCATGTGTTTTCTCCATGTAGTCTATAGAAATTTAGGAAAAAGTCACCCCCCACCCAGGACAGAATGATTTGTGTAAGGCCTTTAAACAAAATGATTCAAAAGGCCAAGAGATCACATCTCAGTTCATGCAGACAACATGCACTGCAGGGTGCACAATGAGTTCTCATTTCATTCATATTAATTTCCCCTCAGAAATTACAATTTCACATGTTGGTATCACCCAGTGTGATCTTGCATAAAGGTTCATCGTTTTTTAAAATATGACTTTTCTTGGGCAGCTTCATATTTCTGATTCTTATTTTAATTATAGTACTTTGTTCAATGATGCAGAGAACCTCTTGGCCAAGGTGTCAGAACCCTGTCACTTAGAATGCATTTGTAATGATTTGTTTTCAATTTCATTCCTCTGTAGGGGAAAAATAAAACAAGACAGCAGTCATTAAAAAGAGAATGCATGATAGCAAAGCTTAGTGTCAGTGCTGCCACAGATCACATTCCAAGGATGATGGATAATACATGATGCAACAGTTAATCCTCCTTTAGAAAAACTTCAATTCCACCCTAACTTCAATGTTATAGTATAACTCCTCTGGAACACTATCTTAGAGGAAAAGATATGGTAATTTCAGATCTGTACATGAACTTTGAAATTGTCTTCCAGTTTTCTTTGGTTGGCCTCAATAAACATTATTCCCTCTAGAAAATCTGAAGTAATACAGTGAAAATAAAACTCTTAAGAGTATAGTTCTTTACAAAGAATTTTCATGTGTATGATTTCATTCAATCTTCACAATCTCAGGAACCAGTACAATTATTTCCATTTTGCAGATGTAAAACACTGTTCAAAGAGGTTGGCTAGTCATCTGCATTCACATAGCTAGGGAGAAGCTGGCCAGCTCTAGAACCCACAGTTGCGGAGATACCAGTGAAGGAAGTGATATACTAAGATCTTCGGTAAATACACCAGGGTATATATGTGTATAACGAATGTTTTGTTAGAATGCTACCTTGCAGCCCTCAGAACTGTGTGCTAAATTCATATCTAGAACTGTATGGATCAGATGGCTTTGCTCACTTCCATAATCAACATAGCCACTTCGTTCCTTAGAAGTGGCAAACCACTGACTTCAACTAATATTAGGCAAGGTGCTTTTTCTTTTAAGAGCCAAACAGAATTTAGACCATATGGAAGTACTTAATACATTTTTATTGAGTAAAAAACCAGTATAAAAACTGTGAGTATATAACTATACGATTATTTTAGTCTGTCTCTACAGCAGCTTATAAACTATAGTACCGCAAGACTATACGTCTTTTTTTCCCCACCATTGTATCTCCAGTACCTAGCATTGTATCTGGCATATAGTAGGTTTCAATAAATGTTGAATGAATGCATACAAGGTGGAGCAAAAGTAGGTTTACAGTTTTTATGAAAAACTAATCTAATTAATAAATAATACAAAAATAAACTTCATAATTTCCATACTAACACTTGTAAATCTACTTTTGCCCTACCCTGCATATTTTTGAATGACAGAACTAGCTTAATGTCCATTCATTAACACTTCTAAAAAATCTCCAAAATAAGAGGTGTTGTATCTCCTAATAAGCATTGTAGAGCATTAGCTCTGGATATGAAGAAAAGCATTACTCAGTAGGCTCCAAGAAGTACACATGGATTATAAGACTTTGATATGTCTATGAGTTTGCACATGTCCACAGAGAAAGCCTTAACCACATAAACCATAAACACACACACACACAACCTTAATCTGTAATCTAATCCTCTCAGATTTACTGATGACCGCCTTCCATTAATCAAAAGCATTAAAAAAAATATTTGCCCAGCCCTCTGCTTGTCTCTTAACAGGCAGCTTGCCAAATGTTTCCACAGGAGTAAATGAGAGCATTCCTTAGTTGTACGAAAGTCCTTTAGAATTCAGGAGTTTCTCAGTTCACGTTTCAGGTTAATCTTTTCCTTTTTTAAAGAACAGAACATCCTCTTTGCAGATCTCCCTAAGGGCCTGGTATTTGCAACATCAAACAAAACACACAAACCATTGCACCCACTTCCAAAAGCCCATTATACTGTCAACTGGCTTCCTAAATGCAACCAAGGGAGGCTTACAAATTCCTAAGCCATCCCCCTCCCACCTCACCCTGCTGCTGGAAAGTATTCATAATTTCTCCAAGCCACCACTGCATTTTGTTTCACTAAAGAACTCCTAATTGGATGGACAACATACCAAGGAGGAAAAAGCAACCTGAACTCACTAACTATAAATCTCAACCCCACTTTTATTTCTTACTCTTTCAAACCTTCGATTGTTGGCAGGCTTTGAAGATGGGGAACTGTCATGCATGGCTACCAATGGGTCTTTTCTATAACTCTTAATGAATCATAATAAAATACAGCAAAAAAAACACTAAATTCAGAACAGGGCAGCGCCTTACTGGACGTAAGGCACTGTGAGTACATACTCCATGAGTTATATTTTACTCTTCACTTTGGGATGCCTAGGAAAGGCTAGGGTGAAAAAGGAGAGGAAAGTAGGCCCACATAGGTTTCTATAATAACTTCCAAATCAAATAATTATGTTCTGCGTGTTTCTTTGCTTCTTTAGAATCAATCCAAAGTAACAGATGCCCAAGGGGAATCTGCAGCTGCCAGCCTGAACCAGCAGGGATTCATCTCCTTAAGTGTTAACTAAGTTCATGAAAATACATCCCAAAAGGTCCCAAGTAGGGCAAGGCTTGCAAAGTATTCAGGAATATACAAAACCAGCACTTAAGGAACACTTACGCAAATACAAACATAAATACCAATCCCCCTAGGTGAAACATTAAACCATTTATCCCCTCTAGATGTACATGTGTTCTGTTTTCCTTTATGTAAGTTGTTCGCAGTCGGTTATTATGGGGAAAATAGCAATATTCTCAAAGGGCTGCATGTTGAGAAATGGAAAGGATGGAAGGACAATGAAATGGGAGAGCATAGAGAGAGGCAACACATGCTGTACCAACAGCTGCACATCTGTGTGCCTAAAGTGAGTCAAATAACAAAATTCTGGGATTTCCTTCATCTGGCTCCAAAGTACCTCTTCCAGGATGGCTCACCTGTCTTGACACAGCTGTGAAGTCTTCAACACACACAGAATAGTAAAGTTTTACAAACATTAAGGCAATTCTGGGTGAAGTCCGCAAAGACTGTTGACTTTAGATAGTTGGCGAAGGTTCTATGTTCCCACATTGACATAATCTATACACAGCTTACATGTTCTCTGCCACCTATGTGTTAGTTATCAAGGGTCACTTTTTTGATACAGAATCTTTGGGCCTTAAGCCTAGGCAGCCTTGCAACTGCAAAAGGGTGACTCTGTGTGAAATGCATTACATACAGCTCACCTGTACATGCCCTTTGTGTCTCCTTATAATCTCCTTTCTCTCTATTTTGAGTTAATCTTTCAACTTATAAATTGTTAAGAAATACATCCACTGTGGATAATTTCTTCCCTCTAGAGCAGGCTGTTCTCTCAGACAAAGCCTGCCCATAGAAGTTAAGAGAGTAAGACAACTGAATCATTCATCTTGTTTAAAACAGAAAACTCCATCTGAAAATGTTGCCTGGATGCACGGGTGTTACTGAACCAAGCACAGATTACCATCCACAATTTTTGACTTTTGACTTTTGTTTAGAAATTCATTTGTATAACCTTGCTGAATGGTGGCAGCAGACCTGAAGAGATGCAGCTGAAGTTCTATCAAGTTGGAAGGCTATGTCAGCTGCCAAGCCTGGAAATGGAGCCCTGCACAGCAAGAAAATGGTGAGAGATTGGTTACAGCCATAAGTAATTGATCTGTCTGAAAATATGAGCTAGGAATCATGGGATTAATGCTAGTGCTCCAGCTGGGCTGCATTGCTCATTTCCCTCTAGCTCTCTGACAACAAAGACATGCCTCTTTCTCCAGGGACAAAAAATTGTTATTAAAATCTTTATACAACTTAGCAGCAAAGACTCTGCAAGCATCCTAGAGACTTGGGGAAGAGGGGAGGAAGTGCAGCCTTCATAAGGAAGCCATCCCACAATTTTCACCTGATCTTGTCTTTATTTCAAAGCAGTCACCAGTCTGCTTCCTGTGGCCAAATGTACGTGCCCCTCAGCTTAGGAGACACAGAGAGGGAGCCCTGCTAGTAGAGAGAAGTGGATGATAAAGCAGTGGAGAGCTTGCAGGGAAAAACAAAGTGGGAAGACATCCAAAACTGCAGCTGTGCTGGCCCATTAAAAAGCTGAAACTCATTCTGCTGTTCGACCTCATGCTTATCACCACATAACTATTCATCAAAGAAATTTCAGTGCAATTAATTAAATTATTCCCATGTCTGTGCCATAGAGTCGTTATTCCAATATCAGCTTTCACTCATACTCTCTTAAGCTCGTGTCTGCATGCCAAGTCACTACTCTGGGGTTGTCCAGCCTCAATAAAGCTGTGCTCCTCTCCACTCACACAGGCTATCATTTCTCTTTTTTATTGCCATTTATTTTCCACTAGGATTTTGCTGCCAGTATATTGGCAGGACTTCCAGTATATGGATGTAATGAAATCTACCGCAGACACTTAACACGGAGTCAGGATGGAGCTCAGCTCATGTGAAGCTGTAATATAATAAACAAATGCTTTCAGAAGGAGGATTTTATCAGCTCAAAAATAGAACTTGGTATCCTCTGGTACCAAGTGCAAAAAAAGTTGGAGTCATTTGAAAATTCTTGTGATAATTAAGTTTATGGCTCAAATATGCCTACCATAGGAAATCTGAGCTACAGTACAGATTTATTTTCAGCTGTCAAAGCTGGCTTATTAAAAAGGAAGAGAATAAAAATGTACTGCTGAAATTATGGTTTTTGTATACCACCATCTCCTTACTCATAGACCTGTAAAAGAACACTCATACAATTTACGGGATTTAACTGTTGCCTGTGGAACTTTGCTCTGCTAAAGTTATAGTAAAATGTAAATATGATTAAAAGAACAATCCCCTGTAGTTGATAAGGAGCAGGTGAATATTTAAAGCTGCTCGCCTTCCCTTGTGCATCACCACAGCAAAGTACAGGACTGAGACAAAGTACACACCTATGGATCTTTGCACTAAATGTATTCTTCAAAAAATAGAAACCTTCATATAAATTCAACATTGGAAAGGAGTAGACGTCCAGAGTTTTCATACTGATGCTGACTCTGAAGTGCAAAGTTGGTGAACATATGATCACCACAGGACCCAGATCTGCTACTGTGTCAGGCTTGAAGGCCATTTATTTATTCCTCACCTAACTGCCACGAATCCCAGGTGGTAAGAAAGCCAAAAAGGACAATAAAGGCAAAAGTTCTAGTACCAAAGCTTCCTTAAAATCCTCAGCCATTTAAAGCTGAAAACAGATAATGTTTCAGTGGACAAACACGCCTCAAGACTAGATTCTGTCACTCTAAACATCACGTGCTTGATAGTAACTTCTACATGAAGTATTCAAAAATTTCTTTTTTATTAGCACCTGAAGTGTATGTTTAAATTGAGTCATTAGGTAATGAAATGATAAGCTGCAGATAATCTAAGTAGGCTAATTTTTTTCTAAATTTGAAAAATAAAACTATAAACCCCCAAATCTTTTAGGCTCAAAGAAACCTAACCATAAGAAACAAGAAAACAATAGCCATTCAGATCACAATCAAATTGCTCCTTAAGTAGTAATAGAAAAATTCTTACAGCATTCAGAGAAAAAAAAAGATATGAAAAGATAAATAGCTGGTTTTCACCTAAAAAACAATGCAATTGAGAAGACAATGGAACATTTTAAATTACTGAGAGAATAAAACTATCAGCATAGAAATCTATACACAATTAAAATATCTTTCAAAAGCAAAAGTAAAATGAAGATATTTTCAGAACTATACAATCTGATAGAACAGATCACCAGACCTGCCCTATAAGAAATGTTAAAGGGTGTCCTACATGCAGAAGGCAAGTGACAACAGACAGAAATAGAGTCTGTACAGAAGAATGAAGAGCATCACAAATAGTAACAACACACTTACATTTTTTAAAAATGTATTTTATTATTTAAAAGATAATTTACTAATTAAAATCAATAATAATGTAGTATGCAGTTTATAACATATAATGAAGTAAAAATGTGTGACAACAAAAGCACAAAGAGAACACAGAAATGGAAGTATATTACTTTAAGGTTCTTATGCTATATATGAATCGATGTAATATCACTTGAAGGTAAACTGTGATGAGTTACAGATATTCTCTAAACCCTAAAGCAACAACGAAAATAACAGCTACATCCATTAGGTCCAAAAATGAGATTAAATGGCATGATAAAAATTATTTCATTGATTTAAAAAGGCAGGAGAAATGGAGAAAAAAATAAAAAGGAGATAAAAATACAAAAAAAAAAGAAAAAATGTTTCAAACTAACCACAGAAACAATAATAAAGACTGTAACTGGTCTAAATATCCAAAATTAAAAAGGTAAAGATTGTTAGACTCAATAAAACCAACAAAAAGACTTAAATATATACCCTCTAAGAGAAAACACACTCTAAATGTAAAGACAAAAATAAGTTAAAAGCAAAAATATAAAAAGATGTACCATACTAATACTAATTTAAAAAAGAATAGAAATAGCTGTATTAATAAAGACAAAGTACAATACAGAAGACAGAATATTTTATAATAATCAATTCATCAGGAGGCCATAATAATCTTAAATATTTATGCACCTAGTAACAAAGCTTCAAAATAAATGAAATAAACACAGATGGAACTCACAGAAGAAATAGACAATTATATAAATATTGTCATTGATTTCAATATCCCTTTCTTCATAATTGAAAGAATAAACAGATCAATAAACAAAAAGGCTACAGCAGACTTGAAGAACAAATATGATCATCAATAATTGACATTTATAAAACATTCCAACAAAAGCAGAATGCTCATTTTATCCAAACACACACAGAATATTTTACTAAGACCACTTTCTGGGCCATAAAACAAGTCTTGATAAATATAAAAGGATGCAAAGGATACAAAGTATATTATTCTCTGACAATACTGGTATTAAAGGGGAAATTAAAAAGTATTTTGCACCCTGGCTGGTATGGCTCAGTGGATTGAGCAACAGGCCTGTGAACCAAAGGGTTGCTGGTTCGATTCCCAGTCAGGGCACATGCCTGGGTTGCAGGCCAAGTACCGAGTAGGGGACGTGTGAGAGGCAATCACACACTGATGTTTCTCATCCTCCCTTTCCCTCTGTCTAAAAATAAAATAAGGTCTTTTTTAAAAAAAGTATTTTGAGTTAAATGGATAGTAAAATAAAGCATATCAAAATCTGTAAAGTTAACCTAAAACAGTACTTAAGGAAAAATTTATAGAACCATATTTCTTTGAAAAGAAAGGTTTCAGTTCAATGTCTTCAGCTTCTACCATAAGAAACTAGAGAAACAAAAATACAACATTAAGCAAAATAAAAGAAATATGAACAGAGATCAATGAAAGGGAAAACTTAAAGACAATAAAGAATATCTGTAAAGCCAAAACCCAGTTTATTGAGAAAAATCAATGAAATTGATAAAATTCTAGCCAGACTAATCAGGGAGGGAAAAAGAAAACATGAATTACTTAATATAAAAAATTACAAAGGTCCCATCAGAGCAGATCCTAGAAATATTAAGCAAATATATAAAATATATAAAGGAAATATAAATAATTTTATGCCAATAAACTTGACATGAACAAATCCTTTGAAAGATACAAACTACTAATGATCACCCAAAAAAAGTAGAAACCCTGAATACTCCTTTATTTATTTAAAAAATAAATTTGTGGTCAAAAACTTTCCACAAAGAAAATTATCATCCCAGACAACATCACTAATAGATCCTATGAAACATTTAAGGAAGAAATACCAATACTACACAAACTCTTTCAGAAAACTGGCTTTCTATCATGCCAAAATTACCCTGACAGTAAAACAAAAGTAACTGGAAGAAAATAAAGCTATATAATAACAACAACAACAACAACAACAACAACAACAACAACAAACAATATACCAAAAAAAATCATGATGGATGGGTGCTTATCCCAGGACAAAAGGTTAGTTTAACATGTGAAAATCACTCAGTAAAATTTACCATATTAACAAACAACAAAAAAAACTACCATATAATTATTTTAACACATTCATACATAGCATTTGACAAAAGTCTAGTATCCATTGCTGAAAAGATACCTCAACCAACATGAAATATTGTAGAAAGGAGCTTTCTTAACTTGGTAACAGCATCCATGGAAAACCTATGACTAACCTCTTAAATAACAGTGAAAAACTAAATGTTTTATTTTAACGAAGATTAGTAAAATGATAAGGATATCCATTCTCACCACCTCTATTCTACACGGTCCTAGAAATTTTGTTTTTCTTATTTGTTTGTTTTAGAGAGAGAGACAGACATCTATTTGTTGTTCCGCTTATTTATGCATTCATTGGTTGATTCCTGCATGTGCCCTGACAAGACCTTGTATGAACCCACTACCTTGGTGTATCAGGATGATGCTCTAACCAACTGAACCACCTGTGTAGGGCCCTGTATTAGAGACTTCAAATAAGAAATAAGATAAGAAAAAGAAATCATAGGCATCCAATTAATCAGAAAGAAGTAATAACTATCTATATTCACATATGACATGTTTGATTTTATACTTAATACAAATAAATCACAAAACAGTCACTAGAACCCACAAGTGAATTTATCAAGGTTAAAGGATACATTATTAACATGAAAATCATTTTTATGTATATATAATAGTAAGAAACCATTAGAAGTTAAACAATAAAATACCATTTACAATAGCATTGAAAATACATAGGTATGAAGCGGACAAAAGATGTGGAGTCTGTACATTGAAAATTACAAATCATTTCTGAGAAAAAATAAAGAAAACATAAAAAATAAATATACTATGATATAGGTCAAATACTCATATTGCTTAGATGTCAATTTTTCCCAAATTGAACTACACATTCAAAACAATCTAAATTAAAATCCCAGTAGACATTTTTGAAAAAAAAAATCAAATAATTCCAAAATTCATATAAAAACTCAAAACCCATGAATAGCCAAACAATTTTGAAAAAAATTGAAAAGTTAACATTATCTGATTTTGAGATATTAAAAAGCTATCATAATCAAGGCATGCAGTATTGGCATGAAGACAGAAAAGGTTTAGTAAACTTTTTTTCAGAGAAGGAACAGATAGTAAATATTTTAGGTTTTGGAGGTCATGTATGATCTATATTACATTTTTCTCCTTTTCTTCTTCTTCTCTTTTCTCCCCCGCCCCCAAACTTTCAGAAATGTAAAACCATGCTTAACTCACAGGTTATATGAAAGCAGGCTGCTAGTTGTATTTGGCCCATGGGCCTGAGTTTGACCACCCTAAAATAGAAAAATCAATCACTGGAACATCACCGAGACTCCAATATTAGATCCCCACATTTATGGAAAACAGACTTTGACAAAAACACCAATGTAATTCAGTGGAGAAAGGACAGATTTCTAATAAATGGTGCTGGAACAATCAACATATGTATGTGCAAAAAAGAAAATGAATTCAATACTTTTCATAATATACAAAAATAATTCAAAATGGATGACAGACCTTAATGTAAAACCTACAACCATAATTCTTCCAGAGAAAACACAGAAAAAACTTGCATGCTTGGATTACAAATTATTTCTTACATATAACACCAAAAGAATAATCCATTAAAATCAATAAATTAGAATTCATCAAAATTTAAAACACTGCTCTTAAAAAAACACTGTTAAGAAAATAAGACTTCTGGCTAAGATGGAGGCATAGGTAGATACTCTTTGCTTCCTCATACAACCAAAAGTAGACAACAACTAATTTAAAAACAAAAAACCACCAGAACTGATAGCAAATCAAACTGTATGGGAGTCCAACAACAAAGGTGTTAAAAGAGAAACATTCATTCAGACTGGTAGGAGGGGCGGAGATGGGAAGCCAGGGCAGAGACGACATGTGGCAATGTGGCAGCTGGCAGACCTGGTGGTCTCACATTTGCACTTGGATAAACCGGGAGGAACAAATAGGGAGTGAAACAGACTGTGAAACCCAAGTTTCCAGCACAGGTACATAAAGCCTTAATACCTCAGACTATAAAAACCTGCAGCAGGGGAAACCCCCAGTCTCACAGGAGACTCTATTGAAGGGACATCCATGTGGTCCCAGAACATATACAAACCCACACACCCACGAATCAGCACTAGAAGGGTCCGATTCACTTGTAGGTAGCAGGGGAAAGTGACTGAAAGCAGGGCAAGAACTGAGCAAGTGGCAATGTTCCCTCTCTGACCCCTTTTCCCCACATAAAACAAGGCAGCGAAGTGGGTTGCCCTGCCCTGGCAAACACCTAAGGCTCTGCCCTTTAAATGTAACAGGTGTGCCAAGAAGAAGAAATATGGCCCAAATGAAGGAACAGATCAAAGCTCCAGAAAAAGAACTGAGAGAACATAGCCAAACTATCAGATGCAGAGTTCCAAACACTGGTAATCAGGATGCTTACAGAAATGACAGAGTACAGACACAAAATAAAGGAAGAAGTGAAAGCTCTACAAAGTAAAATAAAGAAAAATATACAGGGAACCAACAGCAAAGGGAAGGAAACTGGGACTCAAATCAATGATTTGGAATAGAATGAAGAAATGCATATCCAACTGGAACAGAATGAAGAAACAAGAATTCAAACAAATGAGGAGAGGCTTAGGAACCTCAGAGAAAACTTTAAATGTTCCAACATCTGAATTACAGGGGTGCCAGAAGGAGAAGAGGAAGAGCAAGAAACTGAAAACTTATTTGAACATATAATGAAGGAGAACTTCCCCAAACTGGTGAAGGAAATGGAAATGCAAGTCTAGGAATCTCAGAGTCACACAGAAGTTGAATCCAAGGAAGAGCACACCAAGACACATCATAATTAAATTACCCAAGGTTAAAGATAAGGAGAGAATCTTAAAAGCAGCAAGAAAAAGAAGACGCTTACCTACAAAGGAGTTGCCATAAGACTATCAGTTGATTTCTCAAAAGAAATCTTGAAGGAAAGAAGGGGCTAGAAATAAGTATTCAAAGTCTTGAAAGGCAAGGACCTCCATCCAAGATTACTCTGTCTAGCAAAGCTCTCATTTAGAATGGAAGGTCAGATAAAGTGCTTCACAGACAAGGTCAAGTTAATAGAGTTCATCATCACCAAACCCTTATTACACATGAAATATTAAAGGGACTTATCTAAGGAAAAAAAGGTCAAAACTATGGGTAGAATAATGACAAATGCACAACTATCAACAACTGAACCTAAAAACAAAAACAAAAACAACCTAAGCAAACAACGAGAACAGGAACAGAATCACAGAAATGGGGATCACATAGATGGTTATCTGAAGGAAGGAGGAGGGGAGAGAATGGGGTAAAGAGTACAGGGAATAAGATGCATAATCAGTAGGTACAAAATACAGAGGTGGAGGTTAAGACTAGTATAGGAAATGAGAAGCCAAAGAACTTACATGTACAATCCATGTACATGAACTAAGGGTGGGGAATGCCAGATGGAGGGGGGTGCAGGGCAGAGGGGAATAAAGAGGAGGAAAAAATGGAACAACTGTAACAGCATAATCAATAAAATATACTTTTAAAACAACAAAATAAGACAAACCACACAAAAAAATTTGGTGATCACATGTGTTAAAGGTGAAAAGAACTCTCAACACTCAAGAATTCAAAAAAGAACCCAATTTTTTTAAATGAGCAAGAGATTTGGATAGATAGTTCACCAAAGATGATACACTGATTACAAGTAAACACATATAAAGATGCTTAACCTTCTTAATTATTGGGGAAATGAAGTTCAAAACCACAATTAGGTACTACTGTACAACTATTAGAGTTACTAAAATGAAAAAGACTAACTATATATCAAGTATTAGAGAGATATGGAAGCATTGGAATTCTCACACAATTCTGGTGCACATGTATAATGTTATAACCACTTCAGCGTTTTCTTTTTTTAAGATTTTATTTATTTATTTTAGAGAGATGGGGAAGGGAGGGAGAAAGAAAGGGAGTGAAACATCAATGTGTGGTTGCCTCTAGCACACCCCATACTGGGAATATGGCCTGCAACCCAGACATGTGCCCTGACTGGGAATCAAACCAGCGATGCTTTGGTTCGCAGGCCTGCACTCAATCCAGGGAGCCACACCAGCCAGAGCTGTACTTCAGCGTTTTCTTAAAACATTTAACATGCACCTACCACATTATCCAGTCATTCCAGCCCTATATATTTACCCAAAAGAATGCATATTTCACTGTACTCAAATATTCATAATAACAAAAGACAGAAATCAACCCATGTGACCACCAATAGGTGAATGTATAAACAAACTGTGGTATAGTTGTAGAATGAAATAATATAAGTAATAACAAAAAATAATCTATTAATATACATCATGATATAGATAAACCTTTAAAAATTATTCTGAGTAAAATAAGGCAAACCCTCCCACTTCACTCCCCCCCAAAATAACAAAACAAGACATTGCATAGTGAATGATTCTATTTTGATAAAATTTTAGAAAGCACATACTACTCTATAGTAACAAAAAGCAGTTTAGTGATTGCCTAAGAACAGGCAAAGGTTGAGATGGGGAAATAATGGAGGGAGGAATTAAGTGAAACTTTTGAGGATGGGAGATATGTTCATTATCTTGATACTGGTAATACAGTCTTAGGGGTGTATGCCTATGTCACAACTTATTATATTGTGTATTTTAAATATGAGCAATGTGTTATATGTCAATTATACCTAAATGAAGCTGTTAAAAACTGAAGCATAATACGATAGCCTATAATTACACACTATATCGCTGTATATAAAGAAGTTAATTTGAATGTATGTGTATGTGTGTATATATATATATATAATATGTGTATGGGCAGTGATAACCTGAAAGCCACGGCCATGTGAAATCACTCAAAGTATCAAGAAAACAAATTATCATGCGAAGAGGGGTCAGGAGTAGAATCATGGGGTAGAGGTAGAAGTGGAAATCAGCATTAAACAAAGAACTGATAATGAATGATTTTACCAACCAGAGACTAATGATTTCACACAGTTTGAGGAAGGAAAGTTAGCAGTGTTGGAAGACTGAAAGCTCTACAACATAAAGCAATATGTCTGCCTTGTTTGCTAATGCATCCTTAGCACCAAGTTACATAGTAGGCACTGAGTACAATAAAAAATAAAATAACTAGATTTTACAATTTTGTAATTTACTGATATCCTTATACGGAAAATATTTTAATAGAAAACCAAAGTCAGTCAATTAATGGCTTAATAGGAGGCAAAGAGGTGTTCTGTTAACAGGAAGTTGAAGAAACACAGGAGTAAAGGGGTCAGCTTTCCCATTTAAAGTTTCCAAGAAGGATTAAAGTTTTTAGACCCACTATATACTGTTCTTGAACTTCATACAAAATTCAAGACTGTTTGGAACAATTTTAGTCCTTTGGGAACTGCATCATTAGAACCAGAAGTACTAAAAGTCCAGCTGTATCTATAAATATTTTCAAAACATATGCAACAAGTAAAACCTCCCCTTTTCTCTATGAAGACATGTGGTCTTAGCCTCACTCCTGCTCTGAATTAGAAATGTTCTCCCATCCCCGACATTGAGTGATTTTTTTTTAATTTTTAAGAGGAATTTCCTTATAGGAGAGATTACAATGAATCATCCATATACCATAAAATTTAATTTGGAAGTCCAGGCATAAGCAAGTCAACATTGTAGGAACATAGTCAACACAAAACGCAAAAGCCATTTTATTTTCTTAGTTACATTCTTAGGATAAAATTATTTTTGAAATAGATATAGAGGTAGAAAGTCACAATGTCAACATTTTAACACACACACACACACACACACACACACACACACACACACACACACAAACAAACACTCTTCAAAGGAAAATCCACCAAGCATTTTTTCTTTCATAAAAGTTAACATTAACTGGCATTAACATGATTTTCACTTCTTTACATTTACTATTCCATTAACAAAATACTGATAGCCGTGTACTAAAGGGACTCTTACCTACAAACTTTAGCGAGCACATTTTGTTGCTAAAGTGGATTAAACAAAACATTCCTTAACATTGAATCTAACAGATGAATAAAATAAATTTTCTATAACCAAAATTTTCTCACTAAAACATATTTTTACTTGAGCTGTCTTAGCTTGTTCAGTAGAAAGAGAAGACCATTTTGCTTCAATTTCTAATCCTTTAAAAAAACACCTGTATTCATATTTCAAGAGTTTTCATTTATAATAATGTTTCCAGAATAGTAAATTTATTTTATTATTGCATTACTTCTCAGAGTAAGGTGAAATAAAGGCTAGCCTCCACACTACCTTCACTCCCTAATTCTCATGGAATAGGCTGCAAGAGAAAACCACAAACGGCGGGGTGGACTGGGATGGGAGTAAAAGACAGAAAACTGTACTTGAACAACAATTAAAATAAAAATTAAAAAAAAAAAAGAAAAGAAAGCCACAAACAGATAAATCCTGAAGCACTTGCTACTTGACATTAATATTTTGGATAAATTGAACTGCATGCTTCGTTTCCAAAGCCCTCCCTCTCTATTATCTTTCAATCCTTTGGATTCCAAAGCCTTGACTAGATTCTAATGATATTTAACACCTCCCTCATCACCCTCTGTAATTCTGAATATGATAGAAATGGAAAAGACCCAATAAATGCTTTGTCCTTCAAGTGTTCTATAATCGCCAGTGTTCAAAATCCCAACCTCATATCCCATAATCAGGAAGGTTCTAATACTACATTTTACCCTTTTGCTATGTTGAAAGCAAAAATCTCACCACTTACAGTGATCTTGATTCCCACTTGGATTTTAAATGGTAATGTTTAGCAACCAGCCCCTTAGGAAAAAATTAATGTATAAATATATATACATACATTTATTACAAATTCTACTGATATAAGGATATGGAGCAAATAATTTGTTATAACTAAGTATTTAATATTTTTATCATTTCTTATTCTTTATTGTAAATTCCAACCAAACAGCTGGTTGATTTTCACATAAGGCTTCTGTTGAAATATGTGGCACTCTAATATGTATAGTAAATCTATAGGTGCAATTGAAGATGAGTATAATTCTGATGTGAAACTTGGTATTTTCAACCCAGTAAAAGGAAAGTGGAACAACTAAAACCTATGTCAAAAATTCATTTGTTAATGATATCAACAACTTCTTGGTTGAACTGGCTAACAGTTTTAATATGGGAAGACTATTTCCTTATTTTTGTACTACCCATAATGTAATACATGCAGATATAACACACTTTTAATCTATATTAATAACATTTTCTTCATTTTTAAAAAGTCTTGACAATCAACAAAACAAGCGATGTCTGGATCTGTACTGTTCACCAACTTCTGTGGTATAATCTGTCCAACCATGGCTAATTTAAAGCTATGAAAATGATGTTGCTAAATGAAGAGCTGGGAAGAGATGTTCAGTAACAGCAATCTCATTACACAGTGTTTTCTTCACAAAAATCTCCTCTAGGTTGCAGATTATAGTAAACTGTAGCAAAATAATTAGTAAGTGATGAGTTCTGAAAATCTATTATAATTAAGTATATTAAAAACAAAGAAAAGTTTATACAACCCAATGTTTTAAAAGGGTGTTTAAAAAGCTGACAACTAATTTACAAAGTTCCTAAAACTTTAACAGTTGGTTCTTGTGAGGTGCTAACGAACTAGTTCCAGCAAACCAAAGTTCAATCCTTTTGTTACAAAAGTGAGGCTTTTGCTTCCCTACCATCCGGTAAATGCAATTTGGGTTCTTCCCATTGGTGCATACAGGGTGCACAAGGCTATGAACTCCACAGGTTCATTCACAACAAGGCGGTCCTCCTTAATGGTTATGAATCTGTAAAAGCACTGGCACAGACAATGTTTCTCCAGGCAAAGCTAACCCTGGAACCAGGTTTTCTACCAACTGAGTCAACTGGTTGAGGGGGGAAAAAGCAAAGAAATAGTCCTGGTGTAAACAGTTATTTTATTTTCTAATATAGCTGTATCTAAAGGCTCTCTAACTCTTACCCACAAAATTCAATGAAAACAGTAACAGACTAGAGTTTACACAAAGGGACACACAAGTTGTACAACAATGATAAAATCAAAATCCTTCAATACCAAAGTTTTTTCAGTGTAAAAATAAGATGCTTCTCTTTCTCCACTCCCTCACTTCCTTTCTTTTTTCCCTTTTCCTACTACCTTTCTTCTGTTACAAGTTGTCCTTCCTTCCCTCCCTCCCTTCTTCCTTTCCTCTTTCTCTCCCTCCTTTTCTTACAGGAAGAGTGGGGGTAAGTTGATAGTGGAAGAGATTCAACCACTGTATCTTTGTCCAGTTTCTTCTCTATTGTAAAAGGTTTTACTTACACAGCTAGAAAATGGTACTGAAAATGAAGATACGTGGTACGTAGACCATGGCAGGCACAAAAGAAGAGAACACTGCCTTGAGGAACAAATTTTACTTCATTAGGTTGAAACAGGAGAAAGATCTGAATTCTATTGAAGTAAACAAATGAACATTCACTGATCGCCTAACATATGCCTGACCCTGAGTAAGGGCTATGGGGAGTGCAGTGATAGATGGGCTATGATCCCTGACCACTTGCCTAAGTATAAAACATCAAAGAATGAGATGTTGGAAGATCCACTCTCAATCCCAGCATTAAATCTTCCAGAATTATAATGACAACAGATGACTGCTTTTGGAATATAATATTCTGAAGACTGGAAAATATATTCCAGACATTCAAGGGTCTGGAATATAATTTAGCAGAGAGAGCTGCACAGGAAGCAGTAAAGCAGAAAGGGGGCAGCACACAGCCATCCACAGGAGATAAAACAATCCTGGTGAAATACTTTGACCTGATGACTTCCATTCCTGGGAAAGTACTGGCATTTGTATCTGCATGTCACAGAGAGAAACAAAAGCACAGAGTCTGAATGCCAACCTATTACCAACCCACAGGTATTATTTCTGATAATCACCTAGGGGCTTTTATTATGGCACCATGATAGTAAAAAGACATAGATATGGCTCAGCTGTTCTTCACTTCAGCTCAACAAGCACCTATTTAATTCATACTATGTAGAGAGAATGTGATAGGCTTTGTGGGATGACAAAGGTAAATGTGATGGGATCTCTGACCGATCACATAAAAGTGCCAGATACAGATACATATATGGAATAGGTACATGCAGCATTTGAACCATATAAACAAGTGAGGGAACTCAAAACATCTGGGTATGAGCTCTGCCAACTACTGGAATATAGGGCCTGGGCCTATTTTATGCACTCTCTGAATTGAAGTGCTCATAAGAATCCCCTCATCGAATCATAAGTCAAAGTTCATATTCCCTCACAATATCCCTAACAAGGTCAGCAACAGATATCTGTAATATTCCCAGTAACCTAAGCCCTCCAAATAAAGCCCATCCCTCTTCTGGACAGCTCAAATTGTTACACAGCTCTACCTTATATACTGGACTTACCCATGTCTTCTACCCACTGCTCTTATTGGTGTCCACTGGGACCCCCTAGAGCAAACCCAATCCCTCTTCTATATGATAGCAATTTAAATAATTAAGGGCAGTTATTATATATCCCTCCAGGTTAAATATCTCCAGTTCTTTCAATCGTTTCTAATAGGCATGACTTTGAGTCTCTTCAACCACCTGGATGACCCCTTCTCCTCATTCACCCTAATCCCAACACTCTTCTATCTTTGTTCAAACAGGCTGCTATCAAACTATGTTTTTACAATCTGTATTTATATTATCAGGATGCGTTTTTAGCTCTAGACACAGGATTTCACATCTATCTCTATTCAATAATTCAGTCTGCTAGATTTAAACTATTGTTCCCACCTAAAACCTTTGGGATCTTGTTGCTGTCACCCAGTGCAAGTGACCTCTCTCTCTACCAGGTTATCTGCATTTGTGATTCACAAGCCAACCTGATCTCAATCAACTCACAAATAAAAATGTAGACAAACTGAAACAAATGCATAGCTTTGCAAACTTTGTGGCATACAACCACAGGCCATCTTTCACATTTACATAGTTATTTGACATGCCATAATATTGCCTAACTGCACTATTATTACCTTCAGACTTCTCCATGTCTGTATAACAACTTTTTGAACAGCTTCGTAAAATTACTGAAGGCATCCTGGTATGCATTATCTAAGACATTTTTCTAAAGCAGGGGTCAGTAAACTATGTCCCCCATAGGCTAAATCATTCCACCATCTGTTTTTCTTTTACTGGAATACAGCCATGTCCATACATTTACATATTGTCTATGTATGTTTTTGTGTTTCAGTGGCAGGTAAGTAGTTGCAACTGAGACTGTATGACCCCAAAAACCAAAAATATTTACCACCTGACTCTTTATAAATAACTTTTGCCAGTCTCTATTCTGAAGGAAACAATCTCATATAGTACAATATAACATTTTATATGAACCCCCACTGTTTCTCAGTGATGACTATTTCCTTAAGCCCACAGAAAGCATACATTAGTAATACCTTCCAAAATCTTTTCTGAGTTGATTTACTGGTTTATGGTTTCTAAAGTTCACTTTATTTCCCTTAAGAAAATCAGAAATATTCAGGTCTTGATTCATACATTGAAGAGTGTGATTAGATACTGTCTTTTGACAATAAATTATATGGCAAATATTGGCATATTAGTTTATCTTTCCATATAATATGCATGGTTTACATATTCATAGAGTATACCCAATATTGAGAGCCTTTAGCTCCAAGGCATGTTGGGGCATCAACAGCAAGTTGGGAGAAAAATTGGAAAAAGCTTGAAGGAAATATAATCATGGCTAGAGAAGCCAGCTCTCCAGTGGGTCATCCCTCCCAAGAAGGCTACCATGAAAAGTTTAAATCTCTAATGAACTAAATTCAAGGGGGACAGACTAATTGACTCTCCTAAGGATCCAACCTTATTGTAGGGGGTATAAAAATAGTGAACAGCAGTCTCTGGGCTGTGTTCATGCTCATTACTGATGGGACAGCAATCCTTTGATATCTGGGGTGGGGGTGAAATTGTTCTGGACAAATCCAGCTCTTACACGTATGTTGAAGGTAAAGTACAGGTCTATTCCCTTGGGAGAAACACTAGCAAAGTTCAAGTCTGTCAGCATCCCAAGGCATTCAAGGAAGAAATCTCAATTTCCTGATGACCAGATATAAATAGCAATGATTTGAAAGAAAACTCAGGAGATATCTATAGTACACCAGATGAGTACTGAGCTCATTCAGATTAGCCAAGCTCAGAATGGATTAATTCCAGATACCATCAAATGAGTAAATTTCTAATATCCGCTAATATTAATTCTAATTTGGAAATTGGCTGAGCCAGAATTCCCAGAACAGGCTGCATGCCAAAATATTTACCCCCTCCAATTTAGGACTAGGCATGACCTTTGGGACAGCTGCCTCCAGCACTAAGTGGTCTTGTCTACTGACCTCAATGTGTTGTACAAAGGGTATCGTTTTCTACTTGTACGTGACAAGACAAGAGGTGAGAGGCACTGGATTAAGCTAAACCTGCAGATGACAGGATTTTAGTATTAGCAGCTACATGGCCAGACCAGGTGAGGGATGATCCAGTAGAGGAAGGATTTTAGAGTAAATGGGATAGCTAGAGCAAGCTGGAAATAAACAGCAAGGACTCTAATCTTAGACAGCATTTTCAAAGAAGGGGACACAGAGGCTCTCCAAATAAAGAGAATGGCACAAATTAAATAGAGTTAGGATGAGATAGAGCAATAATTAATATATGGCCAGTATTAACTAAAGGTAGCATGGCATTAATGAGGAATACAATAAACACCAAAACAATTACATGGGATCAGTGTTACCCGGCATAAAAATTAACTTGAAAAGAAAAAGACACTGTATGTATAATGAAAGGAGAAGGGAGAACTTCCAGATACCAAAGACTTTCTAACCAGATGGGCAGAGATGCCATAATAGTTTCTGTAACTGCTGACAGTGATTTCTCTCCAGGAAAGCAAGAACTGCAAAAGTCAGCTAAACTATCGTCATTCCACATATTTTGTAAGGACCCATAATATATTCAGTTGACAAACAATTCTGCCAAGTAGCTCTTCTACATGTTGATCATGTCAACAAAATTAATTTGACATTTACAGCTATTTTGAGAATAAAATGCAATTGCTTAAATTATTCTGTGGAAGCAACATGAGACAGAATTATTCAGTTGACAAAATCTAATTAAGTGTAAATTATTTCAGGTCATATGAATTATAAAACCTTTCAGAGATAAGTATTTTAATTCAAAGTGGCTCCAAGTGCTATAGAATATTAATAGGCCCACAGCCTCTTGCAATACTTTCACATTTCTGCCTCCAATAATCCCACCTATTCCCCAAATACTGGCCTACATGTTAGTTCTTGTTCTGCTTTCTTGAGCCTGCAGTTGTATAAGGGAGTAGTAGGAAGGAAAGAAATAAGTTTCTATGCCAGAAATTTTATACAAGTTAATTCATTTTATTGATATAATTCACATACTATAACATTTATTTTCAACAAGTAATATTATCCTCCAGTTAACAGATAAAGAAACAGATCAGAAGGCTTAAGTAACCCTCCCAAAAATACAGGCTAGAGCAAAGTAGGTTTACAGTAGTTTGCATGGAAAAAGAATACAATAATTAATAAATAATACAAGATAAAGTATTTTGTGTACTCACAACTGTAAACCTACTTTTGTTTCATTGTGAATATATCTCATTTGTGGCAAAAGGTGGAGTATAAATGTAAAGCCAATAAAATCTTCAATTTTCCAGGTTTGCCTGTCCTTCTTGAGAACCTTGAAAACAAAATTCCTGTAGTTAATACCAGACATCAAATGCAGGTATTTAGAAACTGAGGCGAAGATCAGGAACCTCTTTGCCACCAAAGCTTATGCATGACTTTAAAAGGAGGAAGAATACTGGGGAGCCCAAAGCATTGCAAAGGAAGAGAAAGTAAAAGGATGACCCAGAAGAAATTATGTAACGGAAATGTGGGAGGAAGGCAAGAATGAAGAAAACACCAGAGGTTCACATGATCGTTGTCTGCTTATAAGTGATTTCCTACAGAACCTAAAATATTAATGAGAATATTGGATGAAGACTGAAATCACTTGTGATTGGGGTAACAATTATATATCAACTTTTCTCAGAAATGGGGGTAGTAATGTTTGTCTTTCCCTCCCTACGAGAAATAAAGGAGATAAACAAGATCTGTTTGGAGGAAGGTACACACAAAAACAAAACACAAAACCCTGAACTTTGCTTTATAAAGCAAATGGCAACAATACAGAAAAGCACATTATAGAAGAGTGTCCCCATTGCAGTTCAACTGGTGATAGGAATGAAAATGTCATTAATGCTGAGGATTTGAATCCTTGAATAAATGAGACGGTGTCTATTAAAGACAGAACCATTTCTACTGCTTTTTATGATCATTCTTGTTGTAAATTACTGCCACTACCTTTCTGATGTCAGAACATTACTTTCAGCTGGAACCCTGGACTATGTAACGTGTTACGCTTGAACCAAGCCCAACTACCAGGGAATGGAGATGGGGAAAATCACCTCTTTTATGAAATGGCATTCTTCAGACAGCAGTTGTAAATAATCTAAATATCAAATTCATGCATATATGCCGCCTGAAGCAATATGGTGAGAAACAAACTGTCCTAAGAGAAGAAAACAACTCAGGCCTCACACTAGGCCTACTAAACTTTCTCTAGTTCACACTGTCATTTTTATTCTGGAAAACCAACACTGCCATGATCCTCTATAATAAGAAAGGAGGGGCTAGTGAGGATCAAGGAGAAAAGGTAGCAAAGGTAGATAGAAAAGAACAGAACGATAAGTGAAATTAAAAAGGAGGAGAAGAAAACAAACAAGAAAACCCATTTGTAACCATAAAATCACATCCTCTCTTTAGTCAGTGTTCTCTCCCAATTCTCTAAGAGTTAAAGGCTGCCAAGTAATAGGGCCTACAGAGTTTTTCCCTTGGGTCTCAGCCAAGGCCAGTAACCCTGCTATTAGAGACCTGCCAAGCTTTGTCAATGCAATCTGCTGAATGCCTTGAGTGACAAGCGATCAATATTCTCCACTCTCATGGGTCATCACAGGTGACACAGGCCTAAGTAATAAAACAGCCCTGGCTGCCTTCTCTAACTTAAATGCTTCCCCAGCCACAATATTTCTTTTTTGTCTAAACGCCTCTAGCTAAATTTCTCGTAGATCGAACCATCTGATGGGGATAGAGATTCTAAGGAACTGCAATGTGTCTGAATTGATGCTGGCCAGTGAAAGCTCAGTAGACTGGAGAAATAGGTTCAAATAAATCGAAAATGACTAGCTACAGAGTTGTAATCTGCCAGCAACAGACCCTGTAGCAACAAGCCAATGTGAAAAAAAGCATGCTGACAGCCAATCACCACCAAGTCACCTGCTGAAATGAGAACCCATTTTTTTTCCCACTACTGTGCTGATGATAAGCACTTTCTCTGTGACATCTCTGGTGGCAGAAGGGACAGCGAAGTGGCAGGAGGGGATGGGGATGTGGCAGGAGTCATATTGTAGAGAGCATTCAGTGTCTTTTGTCATCAATAACTACCACTGTTCTCCCAGAAATGAGGAAAAGCCCTCAAAGGTGGGATTTCAGACCAGATGTGAGGGTGTGCAGTCTTCAGGAACCACAGACCAAGTATCAACATCTCCTTCCGTCCCACTGTCAAGACTGCACAGAAGGGTCGCTTCTGCCCTGCAACCCCACAGAGAAGCAGCTTCAGGCAAACAGGAGAGCCATGAAGTGATATGCTCCTTTGCATGAAAACTCCAGAAGAGCTTCTGGTCAGGATTACCAAATGGCATTAGATTCCTCGAGCAGTATTTTCTGAGCAGAGAACAGAAAGCTTAAGTTGCCTGACCACTGAACCAAAACAGTGAATTTACCATAGACTCTTATGATCTGAAGAGACCAAGAAAGGTCTTAAAAGTCCTCCTAACTGCCTCAGAGAGGTACTGTATTTAAAGCAGTCCACATTATTTTTTGTAAATTTTTCTAAACCTCATATTTTCAAAGTAAGCTGTTTTATTGTACCTAGTGAATTCCTGTGCCGTTTAAATACTTTGTTCAAATTTAAATAAACACATATATCACTGGCACTCATCAATACTCAAGGAGTGCTACCAGGCTGACTACACAGGTATCCCAGAAGTCCTCGTGCTCATCTCTTCCCCTTAAAGGCACACATGACTACAGGAAGGCACAGGACATCATAGGAAACAAAATCTTACTGAAGTTGCTGCTGAAAACTAAAGCCTCCAGCATCAAGTGCCTCTTTAAAAATAAGAGTTTGGGTAGTTACCCTGCATGGAATAAAGGAAATATAAAATGGAGAGGTCCACGACTTATAATCTTGGTCAGACTGACCTGCTGCTCTCATTTATTTTCTAACTATGTTTAAGTTATTCTTTATTCTGTATTTTTACTTCCTATAATAATTATAAAAAGTGTCTACATTTCAAAAGATATACCAAGTAAATGTTTTCCTACTATAACAGAATGGTCCCCAATGATACTCAAAATGCTGATACTGAGCCACCATATTTACTATTGTTTATCCTGATATTCCCACATTATAGTTTTTAAACATAAAATAAAGTCACTAATAGGGATTCTTAACTTAAAAATAATGATCTTAGCCCTGGCTAGTGTGGCTCAGTGGATTGAGTGCCAGTCTGTGAACCAAAGGGTCATCAGTTCGGTTCACAGTCAGGGCACATGCCTGGGTTGATGACCAGGACCCCAGTAGGGAGCACGCAAGAGAGAACCACACATTGATGCTTCTCTCCCTCCCCTTCTCCCTCCCTGCCTCTCTCTCCAAAAATAAATAAATAAAATCTTTAAAAAATAAAATAAAACCTCCAGTTTTTTAAAAAAAGATCTTAGAAGTTGACAGAGGGATCTCAGGGGAAAACAGTAATTGTGGTTTCAGCTCAAGATTATTGTCCACTACTGATAGGAATAATGAATTTATTACATAGAAAGTAGCTAATCTGTAATAAGTAGTATCACTTGACCAAACAGCCTGGAATAAAAATGCCTAACATGCAGGGCAGGATAACTGGGATAGGCAGTTATTGGTAACATTAAAGCCTGGAGAATTAGAATTAATTTCAAAGGAAGAATCTGACCTAATTGATTCTACATTACACGACTAGAAATTAATGGTGAAGCCATAGTCCTAAAAGACCAAGTGATCAATAAATGCATGAATGCATTCGTGTGAGTCTAGAACTTTGGGGGACTCAGTAATCCTCACCAACAGTGATTCCAAGGTAAGGGTTCTCTGGCTAACACACACCACACAGGACAGAGGCCTTGCTAGCCTAGTTCTGCCCAAGTAGAATGAGAAATTTGTTCTGATTAGATTCTCCGGACCTCTAACTGAGGTTAACTTCTGCCTCTCTGACCTCCACAGAGGTCAGGATTCTTGCCAATCCCCTCCCTAATCACTTGTAGGCCTTGGGATTAGTTGTCCATATACTTAAAAGGGCAAAATGACTTTACTTAGTTCCCCAAAGCTTCAGAAAAATACATGAAAGCATTAAGATGCAAGTGACAGTGAAATGTCTTAGTGGTAAAAAGAAAACTCTAGTCCAGGATGACTACACATCAATCCTTCTGGATTACCACTACTTATCAAAAGGTCTCAGACTCAAAAACCCTACTTCTGCAAAAGTGCCAGTGCCCAAGGCAAAACAAGAAATCACTTGGATTTCATTTTGACATGTTTTTCATTCTGAGCATTTTTCTGTGGTGAGTTAAGAACTTCTGCTTTGGTAAAAGAGCATGTCAACCAAAGAACTGATAGGAAGCCAAAGAGGTTATCTTAATTCCCTTGTTGATATGATTACCTTTCTTTTGTTAAGCCACACTCATTTTTAAACAAATACTATCAATTCACTCTGAAGATACAGAATAGTGTCCTTGCAAGTCGCTGCCACTGTGGCTATAATGTCAGAAGGAATACAAAAGAGCTTTGAAAAATCCTTGGAAACACAATCATTTATGATTATACAAAGTAATACATACTTTTTGTGGAAAATAAATCTTATGTTCAGACATTCTAAAGATAATCACTGTACACATGTGGGTGCATTTTCTTTTAGTTTTTGATTTATTATTGTTTTCACTCTCTCTCTATACATAATTCAAACAGTATTGTTTGTATGTGAATATACTTTTGAATAAAATTAACATATTGTCAATATTTTCCCTTGAAGTAAATATTCTTTGAAACTATCACTTAACCTGATGCATTATCATGATATGGAGTTCACTGTACAAAGTTTTCCTTCACCTCTGATTACTGTCTCAGCATAATGTCCTAGATAACGAATTAATGGGTCAAAAAGCATTAACATTTTAAAGAATCACAGAACATTATAAAAAGACTAATAAAAAATAACCGAACCACTTTATTTTTCCCAGAAATGACTAGGCTTATTTCTACAAATTGTATTAATTTCATAAGTGGAAAAAAAAGGTACTTCCTTGTTACTTTTAATTGCATTTCTTTAACAATTATGTATAATGCATTCTTACATATTTAATTGTCATCCTTATTTCAAACCAGACTTTATTCACTGGTGGTAAGCTGAGCTAATTGGATTGCAAGAAGGTAAATACCACAAGTCTTTAGAGAAATTACTGTTTTGATAATGATTCTCTTGGTTAAAAGAAAGCAAGTGAAAATGCATTATAAGTTAATCAAACTGTACTTTTCATCTCTTTTTCCCCAGTAAGTAGTTTTTCTTGAAGACACAAGAAATAATTATCATTAAGTGCCTAAATGGGAGATATGTGTATTAAACCTGATGTCATCAGATAAGCTAACAAGTCTCCTGATTTACTTCGCATTGACTTGGATACTCCCATACTCTAGGGTGCATACAAATTTATAAATAGCTCTCAGAAGAAAAACAAGGTGAATTTCAAAAAGTTTAGTTCCATAAAGCTTCAGGAAAATGTAAGAGATCTTAAGATTCTTAAAGTTATTCCCTGGGTTAAGATCTGGAAGGTACAGTTTTTAAATAAAACTTCAGATGGGTCGTAAAGGTGATTGTTACACAGAGAAAAGAGACATCCAGTTTTCATTTATTTCCTCCATCAAAGATAACCTCAAATATTTATCTTCCCTTGAGAAAAATGAAAAGCAAGACCCTTTTTTTACTAGGTGGGAAGAAAGAATCACTCGTCTCCAAAATAAAACAAAATATTTTTAAATGATCTCTTTTTAAACATATTTTAGTCAGTGAAAAGTTTACCATTTGTGATCAATCACTATTGAGAAGCTAATCAAAAGTAACTTCAACTGCCTTACAGGAATATACTTTTGCAGTAAAAATTGGCGAGATATTACACGTGATTTTGAACCATGATGACACAAAAATGATTTAAATTATGGCAAAATTATCTCTATTGACTCATTTCCTCTTATTATAAAACCAACTTTTCCTACAGAATGCAAAGATCTGTGAGCAACATCACTGCTAATACTCAAGTGAGTTTATAAGATTTAATTCCTTCCTACTCAAAATAGAGAAAAGGTCCTGGCTGATGAAGTTTTCAAACCAATCAACATTTTTCTCCCTTGGGTTTTGATAGAGAAAAGGTAAATTAGAACCTCCTTTCATGTTAATTTAATGCACTGATTTGGCCATTTAATGCAACATGAAATGTAATACTTCACCACAATGTGTTTTGGGGAGAGCTGGGGTAGATAGAAATGGCTGATGAAGGTGATAAAACAAGTTTCCAAATCTGATTTGCTCAGATGCTATGTTTGGGGGCTCTTTACAAAGACACAAACATAAAGAAATGCCCCACTCACATCTGTGTTCATTCAGCCACTCATTCATGTCTTCAATCATTTGTTTGTTCACTCATGCTTTAACAATTAATAGTACCTACTGCCAGCTCTAGTGTTAAAAACATGAATAGAATAATCCCCAGGTTCAATCTTAGAGGAGAAAGACACGTAACCCACTGCTTTCTGGAGAAACAGGAACAGAGGATGAAGCAACTCAAGAGACCACCAACTAAACTTCACATAGGCTTAGAGGTATAATAGCACCCTAGACGAAATTCTAAGCTCCAAGATAAAATTTCACAAGGGGACATCCTCCCCCAATGTTATGACCTTAAAAAGATATTCATAATTCATTTTGAAAGGTACCTCTTCAATCCAGGGTCCATCAAATATCATATTTACCCTAGGGTCTATATGACCAAATTACCCCAAATTACAATTCTGGGAGGAAACAATTACCAGTGCACCAAGCTGTCCTCACTTGGAAGGTATCTGAGTAAAGAAAATCTATAGGCCTTGACTTTCAGGAATAAGAAACTTTCTGGTAAATGACAGGGAATAGTATTAGTAGTGGTGTGCAGAAAAGATAAACCACTTTCTTTTGTTCCCGGGCCTAAAAGGCAGCCATTGTATAGTATCTGCTAGCTGAATTTGTGTTGCTTTTATTTGCTGTGTTAAAGGAGGTATTTCTAGAGCTGACCCCTGTATAAAAGCTAGGGTGAGCTGAGCTTTTCTGCCTATTAGAGTGAGCAGCAGAGCAAAGGGTGAACTTCTCTGAGTAGATGGGTCAGAGTACGCAGACACTGATTCAGGTTTAGCTGACAGCACCAGGCAAGGCATTTCTAATCTCCCCAGTTAGCACTAAATCAGCATGGTGTACGAGTCCTTGACAGAGGACAGACAAATGGGACTCACTAAAAGGATAAAGAGTGGCCTGGTGAGGCATAGATACTGAATATAATCCAAAGCCTACCCAAAGCCTTCATTCCTTAGGCTAAACATGCTTTGCCAAACCCATATCCATTCAGGAATATTCTTGGCTCTTCTGTACTAAGTAAAATGAGGCCTTCTAGTCTGATTCTACAAAACAGTTGATGCCCATTCCAACAGTAAAGAACTCAGTCATTAAAAAGCATACTTTTACCTCCTCCTCTATTTTCTGTTGCCTGGAGAAAAGAAAAGTCAGAGCAAAAATTAGGAAGATACCATCTGAACCATTGTTGTTACCCAGTGGAAGGGTAATTCACATTTGCTTTTCTTTAGACCCTCCTGACAATCAGTCACCCCAGGACACAGACCAGAAGAAATGTGACTGAGCAGGAACATGAGCTCTTTTCTGTGGTATTCTTTTCAAGTTTACGAACACATCCCAAAAAGGGAAGGGAGGAATGACAAATAAAAGCTCAGACACACTGACCCTTAAAAGGAGCACTGCTAATGGTGTGATGTTATATAGCTAGGATTTTCCTAACACAATGCATGTGTTGTTCTTACATAGCACTTTTTGTTTGTGTAAGATAACACTCTACAACATGTTATCTAAGGGACACTATGATCCCTGGCTTGCCAATATGGAACTGGAGGTTGAGAGATGATAAATAACTTGCCCATGATAACACTGCCAGGTCACAATGCCAGTGAGCTATGAAACTGGGATCCTAACCTAGTTTGAGGTCAAGACTCCAGAGTCTTGCTCTTAATCACTCTGCTATACAAAGATAACATCCTGTTAAGCGTGTAAATGGAATTTTTATATAATAAACCCCATTTGAATCCAGCAGGGTAACTTGCTATTTAAAGGACCCCTAGGGTGAACATTTTTAAAAGAAAAAAATCACCAGCAATGACAGCAATGAGAATAACCACCCTCTGATTTACCTTATAAATTCAAAAATTTGATGATCCTATCTGATGAAAATGAGACCAATCTGCAAATGCTAAACATGCCATGACTGCCAGCCTCCATCAAGCCGCCCCTTGTGATGGTAGGAAATGGGAGAAGTCTTTAACTGTGTGGACTCTCACACACAAACAAGTCTCAAAGTGCTCACTTAGCAGTTCACAACTTGTGCAATCATAACTTGCCTTCAAATTAGAAGCAACAAATCACAGATCTCCTTAATAGAGGGAAACTAGGATAGCCTCTTACCCTCAGGAAAAGAAGATATTATACCCACTTGATAAATGACCTAATAAAAAAGACTGAGAAGGGTAGTCTGGAAAGTGGTATTGGCAGAAAGAGTATAGGCTGGGTTTTCTGCTACCTGACAACCCAGTTCCTCTCCAAATTCTACCCTGGTATCCTTCAACTGACCTCTTATTCCAAAACAACAGAGAACTTGCCACTAACACAATCCTGAGGGAATAAGTCTAAACTTCCTTAAATATTACAACTGCCAGCTATTTTATAGATACCAAGACCTTAGAAACATATTGAATATAAGAGAAATAGGCTATAATTTTAAAATGACATAATGAGGATAAATGTCACTGTGGAATGATCAAACCAGCTTAGGAAATGAAACTGGAACTTATTTAAAAAATAAAAACAATGTGTATTGGAATAAATGTCTTATTTCTATAGAAGAGTAAATGAATTTGCAGGAAAAAAGGACAATAAGAATATTTCAAATGACAAGTAAAAGTATTTTCTCAATATAAACAGAAAGACTATGAAAGAAATTAGGAAATAAATAACTCTTGAAATTCTACCCAAGGCTGGCCTCAGGTTAAATTCATAAGATAAATAGCTAATTCATTAGGAAGTTTCTTTTGCTAAACTATGATATTAAAGGTATTAAATATTCCATATTTGTATAATACTTAGCAAAATATTACCTTAAATATATTTTATTATTTGCCATATCTTTATAATATGTATTATGTATCTTTCAAACTACAATTATTACAAAACCTACCAAGTCAGGGAAAATAATTATTTTGTAAATATAATGGCCTATTTCCTTTACTTATTGGTTCATATTGCTCCATTCTTTATCTCTTTCTTCAAATGTTAATAGGAAGCTTTAACTTAATATTGTAATTCAAATCTAACACCTCTACTCCTCTCTCAAGAAAATGCAAATATTAATCTGTTAAATTCATGAAAATGCCAGAATCAGGATTGAGTTTATTTTTATTCTTGGGATTGAGCAACTGTCATTTATTAAGCATCTTCCATGTATGTCAAGCGCTCATCTACGGTTTCATTTTCACATGACACCACTACCAGAAATTATTGTTGCCATTTTAAAAACAAGAAAAAAAAACTAGTATTTCTAATAGTATACTTCTCTCAACATGGAACTGGAATGGATGCTCAAGAGGTCACCTAGTCTGAGTATCTATCTGCCCCTAATTAAGCATTAGATCAAGATAAAATTCAGTAAGAGCCTAGAAATCCAGATAACTCATCATTTTACAGATGATCAAAGTGAGACGCCAAGATGTCAAAGAGCCAGCCTAGAGTCATTAAGATTTGTTCACAGAAGTCAGGGAAATGGGAACACCAGGCTCTCTCACTCATGCTCTGCTCTTCAACAAAACGCATAGCTTCCTCCAGATACAAACTAGAGAGGCTGGGAAGGCAGCAGAGGGAGTTCAGACAAATCAGTACAGAAGGGGATACTGCTTGAGCCCTAACGTTGCCTTCTGGGAGACGATCTATACACCTTAATGGCCTGACAAAGTTCACAGAGGCTAGAAAAAGTCTGCATTTTACCATGCTAAGTCTTAAACATCTTAAACTACTCTTTGTTCTCATCTGTACAATAAGATAGTGTAACATTATACTTGCTAGGGTTGTGATTAAATGAGCTATGTTTGTAAAATTCACTTTACACAGTAAATCAGTGGTCCCCAAACTTTTTGGCATCAGGGACTGATTTCATGGAAGATGATTTTTGCATACAATGGGGTGGGGGGCACAGTTTCATGATGATTCAAGTGTGTTATGTTCCAGCTCACCTCCTGCTGTGAGGCCTGGTTCCTAATAGGCCCGGACATGTACTGATCCGTGGCCGGGAGGCTGGGGACCCCTGCAATAAGTGGTCAATAAACAGTAACTTAGTACAACTTGTCTCTTCTCTTTTATAGCAAAAGCCTTAACTTCCACCTCCCTCAATAGCTTCCTATCAGTGATTCTCACTTACAACAGATTGCTGGGTCCTACCCACTTCTGGGGTGAAGTATGAGAACTTGTATTACTAACATGTTCCCAAGTAAAGCTGATGCTGTCATACTTTTGCTTTGATAGTTTTCTCCTTGATTTTAAAAATCTCTCAACTTTGAGAACCACAGCTTCTTGTCCACTTAACTGACCTTATACAATGTTCTCCTTTCCAGGTGGCATTTCTTTCCCTAAGTAAATTTAAGGTTGTTTGCTCAAATGAAATAGATGAAGCACAGCAAATGGAGACTGCATAAAAATGTTTTTTTTTAATTTAATCCCTAGTTCACTGTGACTACAACCAGTAGACCCTCAATGTCAAAAAGTATGCTTTTATATTCTGTGGAACTCTACTTTTATGTGGAAAATTATCTTGAATATCAGAACAGAAGATAGTGTTTCTCTTTCCCATTTTAGTAAAATCTCATTTACTTGAACCAACTACAGGGAAGGTTAGCCTAAATTGGTGAACAATTATACTTTTAAGGAATACAGTACAATAAAGTACTGCTTAATAATGTAATTTTATTACTTTTAAGTCAATTATCTTGACCCAAGCAAGGACTTAACTCACTGCTTAAATGAGTGACAGTACTCGTCACTGCCAACTTCGGAAACCTACCATGGCTCTCAGGGCCTCGCCACGGAAATCCATCTTTTTAACCCAATATTAAAGGCACCCAAAGTTTATCATCCACAATGTCCCTATATTTACTATGCACTACAGGCAAACAGAGAATCTCATACTTCTCACATCACTGCAGAATGTACCTGCTCCAATATGTGTATCCAAAGCAAGCCACCTTTTAAGGTCCTATTTGGACATCACATCTTTCATGTAGCATTTCCAGACCCCTGTTATTCCTCTTGCAATAACTCTATTATATTGAGAAACCTGAAATTTTTTTAAAGTAACACATGAAAATATTAAGATCTCTACACAGAAACCTGTACACAGATGTTCATAGCAGCTTTATTTATAACTGCCACAATACAAAAGCCACTAATATGTACTTCAGTAGGTGAATGGATAAATAAAACTGTGTACATCCAGACAATGGAATATTATTCAGTGCTAAAAAGATATGAGCTATCAAGCCATGAAAAGACATGGTGCAAACTTAAATGCATATTTCTAAGTGAAAGAAGCCAATCTGAAAGATTACATACTGTGTAATACCAACTATATGACTTTCTGGAAAAGGGTAAATTATGTAGACAGCAAAAAGATGAGGATTTGCCAGAGATTGGGAATGGGGCATGAATAGGCAGAGTACAGAAAACTTTGACGGCAATGAAACTATTCTGTATGACACTATAATGGTAGATACATGTTGTCAAACAGTTTCTGAAAGCCATAAATTTACAATAGGAAAAATGAATCCTAAAGCAAGCAATGGACTTTGCGTGATCATAAAGTACATGCAATGGCTGTAACAAATGTATCACTCTGGTGGGGATGTTGATAGTCCTGGAAGCCGTGCATACGTGAAAGCAAGGAGTGCACGGGAACTGTCTGGACTTTAACTTTCATTTTGCTGTGAACTTAAAGCTGATCTAAAAATACAGTGTGTGTGTATATATACACACATGGAAACACATGGAAACCTATTTATCTTTTAATACTTTACAGGAAAATTTACCTCAGAATCAAGTTACTATTTTTTAAAATGAGACTTCAATGCTATTCTACTGGTAGAACAAGGTCCTGAACAGCTTTGTAAAATCCCAGACATAGAAGTTTATAGGAGAAAACGAGACTGACCCCTGCATACAGCTGGTACCATCGGACACTTAAGTGAATGTTTACTTGGCTACATTACTGAGTTTTTGTAATATACCTCTCAAATCACAAAGTTAAAAAAAATCATGCTGTACACATTAATGCCTAAATTTCAGCAAAATTTTTCATCTGGAAATTACTCAAAAATATAGGTGGTTCTGTCACTAAAAGAAGCTATTCTGATGAAACTTGTGTCTCCTTAGCTTTATTCTGTGACTAAATGTATTTTTGACGTCCCTTTATATATTATGGTAGACACAGTCAGATCACACCCTTAACATCAGAACCCTTAAAGTTTTATTAATGCTTCAAATGGTGGGAAAACTTGAGAGGGGAAGGCTAATGTTAACAATAATATAGTGGTGATGTTTTGAGCACTAAGTGAAAGAAGCCAATCTGAAAGATTATATCCTGTATAATACCAACGACATGACTTTCTGGAAAAGGCTAACGAACTGTGTGAGCTCTTTACATGCACTGCCTCCCAAGGACACATTCCTTCTTAGGCTGGCACATGCGTTTCATTACATGACACAGGGGAACAATGGGTTTGGAGACCCCGGAGAACTTTTAAAGAGAAGCAGAAAACAGAGCCTACCTCTTAAAAAGTGGATTTTTGTGCTTCAGCTTTCTATCTTTACAGTTAGAATGAAAATATGTATCCCACATAAAATATTTTTTAAGGAATAGTTTCAAGATAATGTAGGTAGAGTACCAGAAACAGTGACTATCCCACTGCGTACCCTTCCTCTGGTATTTTAAAGGCACTTCTAAGGACAGATTCTAAAACTTCTAGATACCTCACAGAGTCACCAATTCTATCTTTGAAATGACTTCTTTAACACTACTCCTCATACTCAGAGTTTTAATGCAGAGCAGGAATCCTCTGCCCTGCTCCAGTAATAGTGAACTAATCCAGTCCCCACTTGGAAAGTCCATACCCTACACAGATATTTTCCCAAACACATACACTCAACAACTATTCATTGAGCCCTACACCTCCTGGGCATGGAAGACATGGCACAGGAGAAATGATAGAAAAGCCTTACATGCCAGTGCATGAGAAAAACAGAGAAAGAAACGAATGTTGAAGGATAGTGCTATGAAGGGAGTACATAGTTGAAGGTGAGGCAGGCACATGGGAAACACCCTCAGAGTGATATTTAAACTAAAGTAGTAAAGTTCGAACATATCCAGGCATGAAAAGAACCATATCAGGCTATCAGAGTAACAACTGCGAAGACTCTAGGATGGAAGAAGTCTTGGTATATCTGACTAACAGATCTTGTTGGTATATCTGACTAACAGATCTTGTCAATACCCAGCTCAAAAATCTCCTTGACCAGTGGTTGTGAAAACCCATTTAACCTTCGGAGGTAAAAAAATTGCTTTTGGGTCTAGTGCAGTTAGATGAGTGACCACAACTGCAGTCTGGAAATTGCAAAAAGCTAAAGGCGTCCAACACATTGATAACCTATGACTTAGGGCATTCTCAGTATAACAGAGTGCAACAAGAGCAATAGCAAAACAAGAGCTCTAAAAACGGATATTAATTATCACTGAAGTTTTTTGAGGCTTACATAGAATCTAGAACTTAAGAAATGAAAAAAATCAAGATTCTCAATAGAGAAAACACTTAACTGAATAGTGAAAATGTTAAGCAGGTATTTACCTAAACTCTGTGGTACTTTTATGTGAATTCAGTGGAAGAAATGAGGCAGAGAAAAGCACCTAAAACTAGGAAAAGGCAATTGTATCCCCATTTAAAAAGAAAAGAACTTCTATTAGGAGAAGGAACAGGAGGAAAAGGAAGAGGAGGAGGAGGATCAAACTAGTCAGATTAGAGTTCCAGTGTTCAAACTAGATGAAACCTGGAAGAGGCTATTGAATCCCATCCCCAACTTAAAGGTAAGGCCAGAGAAATGCAGTCTTCCAGTATTTTGATTACAATTAGTCAGTAGTTCTGCAAACCACAACTATAGAACCCACTAGGCCTATGATGTTTTAGTACCACTGACTTAGATAACTCTCTGTAAAAGATGCCAGCATGAATTACCAAAGGAATCCTTTTATGTATTTAAAAAGAAGCAGTGATCTCAGGAGTCAGCATGAGGTCACCAAAAATATCTTGTCAGGAAAATATTTTGCATTTATTTATTTATTTATTTATTTATTCCATTTACTTAAAAAAATAAGTATTGCATGAGGAGATTGTGGTAAACACTACTTATCTGGCAAATGCCCTTCTTGGACCACATTTTTGTGGAGAGAAGAACACAGGTAGGCAAGTGTAACTAGGTGAGAGATCATAAGAAATTTCTCAAATTGTCAGCCTAATAGTAGAAAAGACCAGGGGAGAAGTGAAGGGAAAAGAAAAGCAGGAGAAAATGAAATAGGACAGAGTGGAAAAGAGAACAAGAGAGGAGCAAGGTGAACAAGATGGGAATTTTTAAACAAAAGTTAAAAATGCCAACTTAAAAAAAGAGAGAGAAAGAGAAACAACATGTGAAGGCCTGTGCTGTCCAATATGGTAGACAACTAGCCACATCTGTCTATATGAACTTAGTAAAAATAAAACTCAAAAGTCATTTCCTCAGTCACACTAGCCACCATAGCAGGGCACACATATGTGGCTGGTGGCTACTGAAGTGAACAGCACAGATCATCGCAGAAAGTTCTATTTTATAACACTGAGCGGCTAAAGAAGACTTTTCTTCTGGTTTTCATGAGTATCGTAGTTAACTGAATACCATGTAAGTTTATTCCTGCTTTCCTTCACTGGATGTTGGAAGCATAAATACAATCGTATCACAAAAACACATATGATTTCTATTTTGCTAACTTTGGTGCCTGGTTGCTAATATCTTATATTCAAAAGCACCCAAAGCAGTGGCTGACAAAATGAAGGTCAGCTGTGGCTACAAAATAAAAATCTCACTAAAACTGCAAACACCAAAGAAGATGCACTTTTGGTTTAGATTTTATAGCTCCTTATTATTGCATCTGGTACCTGGCCTGGGGGTAGGGGTGGATAGGATGGCTATACGGGAAAGCTTTTAATTTAGACTGAAAATTATTTTAATCACTGCTAACAGAAGGGTCTCTTATGAACTTCAGGCCAGCAGTTAGACTCTCTAAAGTAGGGGCCCTTTAGAAAGGATAGGGTCTTCCACTTCAACCCGGGGGCTGGAATGTGACCTCTAACAGCCCTAAAAACAACATAAAAAAATGCAGACATGCCCAGATAAAAATGCATCTTGGTGTTACTGTTACTTGCAGTTTCTACTGTTTTATATAATAAAATATGTATTGAATTTGTTTTCCTGACTGCAAAATTTTCTAGAAAGCAAAGATTTCTACATCCTTTCAAACAAACAGCACATTGCTGAGTGTAGAACCAGTGAACAATTAATATAAAGTATGCTAGAAAAATCTCAGTCTAGCTATTCTATTTATCTCAAATTAACTTTTTTACTATCTTTTTGGGTATCATCTGACAAAGAAAGCATGCAAGGCTTGGAAGAAGCCTTGTAAACTCTAATCCTGTCTGTGACTCTCAGAATGTTCATTTATCTTGTCACAGGTCATTGGATTTACAATATGGATGCCACTGAGAGATTTTAGAGGAAATAATTTAGATAAGAAGGTGGTGATAGAAACCAGTCTGCAGAAAGACTTTAGAACAGGACTTCAGTAAAGCCTTTCAGAGTCCATCAGCATAACTGGACAATTGTTTAATCCTAACCTGAAGGCTTCTCCTGTACTCCTGTTTGCATCCACAGGCTGAAGATCAGACTGAGGGAACTAAGATGCCCCAAGGCATCAATGAGAGGAGTAAAACCAGGCACACATATTACAAAAAAATTTTTTTGTGACTTCCAGTCAAGATGGAGGTGTAGGTAAACATGGCTCACTTCCTTGCACAACCACAGCAAAAATTACAGCTAAATTACAAAACAACTATCACCCAGAACTGTCAGAAAATCAAGCTGTACAGAAGTCTGACAACCAAGGAATTAAAAAAGTCACATTCTTCTAGATGGGTTGGAGGGGTGGAGTCATGGACATGGAGACATGCAGACAGAGAGACATGGAATGGGCAGTCCCACACCCATGTGTGGTGTATAAAAATCAGGAGGGATACCTTGGGAGAGAGGGATTCCAGTTCCACACCACACCACACAGCCCAGGGTTCCACTGCCAGGAAGATAGTTCTCATAACTTCTGACTGTAAAAAACAGTGGCAACTGGGGCAGTGGAACACACTACAGGATTCTCAGGAGTCTCCTCTTAAAGGGTCCCACAACAGACTTAGGACTTACATAAACTCACTCTCTCTGGGCTCTAGCACTGTGGCAGCAGGTGGAAGGGCACCAGTGGTATATGGGAGAAAAACTGAAGTGTCTCTGTCATCAGGGTGAGTGCCATGGGACAGCTTCCTCCCAGACAAAATTCCTGAGTCCAGGCACCAGCCATTGTCACTTTTCTGAGTCTACTTCCACACAGAGTCACTTAGAGGTGATACCATATCAAAGACTCCATCAACCTGGTTCACACTGGTTGCCTGCTTATGTGATTACCTAAGGCTCTACCCCATCCAATCTATAGGTGAGCTTTCCTACAACAAGACATGCTACTTACATAGGGATTCAGAGTACCTCTACTAATACGCAGAAACAAACACAAGGAGGCTGCCAAAATGGGGAGACAAAGAAATATGACCCAAATGAAAGAACAGAACAAAACTCCAGAAAAAGAACTAAACAAAATGGAGATAAGCAATATATCAGATGCAGAGTTCGAAACACTGATTATTGAGATGCTCAAGGAATACCCACTGGGTATTTACTTCAGCATAAAAAAGACCCAGGCAGACATAAAGGTTACATTAAGTAAAATAAAGAAAAATTTACAGGAAATCAACAGTGCAATGGATGAAGCCAAGAATCAAATTAATGATTTGGAACATAAGGAAGTAAAAAAAAAAGCATTCAATCAGAACAGTAAGAATCAAAAAGAATAAAAAAAAACTGAGGATAGTGTAAGCAGAGTCCGGGACAACTTCAAGTGTTCCAATAGTCGAAACATAGGGGTGCCAGAAGAAAAAGAGAAAGAGTAAGAAATTAAAAACTTACTTGAAAAAATGATGGAGGAAATCTTCCTTAATGGTGAAGGAAATAGACAAGTCCAGAAAGCACAGAGAGCCCCAAATAAGTTGAACCCAAAGAGGACTACACCAAGACACATCATAATTAAAATGCTAAAGGTTAAAGAGGAAGAGAATCTTAAAAGCAGCGAGAGAAAAGGAGAGGGTTACCTGCAAAGGAATTCCAATAAGACTGTCTGCTGATTTGTTAAAAAAAACTTTGTAGGCTAGAAAAGATTGACAAGAAGTATTCAAAGTAATGAGAAGCAAGAACCTACAAACTAGATTACTCTACTCAGCAGTTATCATTTAAAATCAAAGGGCAGATAAACTTGTTCCCCAGACAAGGCAAAACTACAGGAGTTCATCATTAGGCCATTATTAAATGAAATGATAAAGGGACTTATTTAAGAAAAAGATCAAAACTATAAGCATTAAAATGACAATAAATTCCAACTATAAACAATTGAATCTAAAAAGCAAAGAAAATAAGAATGAATGACAGGGAATGTTAAGAACAGTATAGGAAATGGAGTAGCCAAAGGACTTAGATGCATGACCCGTGGACATGAACTAAGTTGGGAGGATTACCAGAGGTAATGGGGCACGCTGGGTGGAGGAGGGAAAAGGGGGAAACATTGGGAGAACTGTAATAGCATAATCGATAAACTATATTAGAAAACACTTTTTAAAAAAATTGCTTTATGGATAGGTAATCTGAGTTACCTTGAGTAAGTTAACTCATGTATTTGAGCAGGTAATGACCCTGTGATTAGGTCAAAATTTGAACTTTTAAATGTATGTTATCTAATAATCCAATGCTATTATAAATTCTATTTTAATTGAAAAGAGTTTCCTACCTACCCTGCAGGTATTTCAAGTCCTTATAGTAGAGACAATTCTTCACTCTATTTCTATATCAAAATTAATCTCTAGATGACCTTTTTACATTGAACATAACACCCATATTTATTCCTATACATAAATAGGAAATAAGAAAAATGACAAAGTTTATGAAACATGGTAAAGCACTTTGTATGCCCTCCACCATGCCCAGGTTAACAAATGAGTCTTTTTCCAAAGAAGTAAGACCTCAACTTTTGTTTTCAAACAATTTTAGATCACTCAGTGCTATTTATGCATTTTATAGAATTCAGTTTATATAAAGGAGAATAATAAGGGACTGAACGATAAATAATAATACTGTAAGAGATACAGTATACTGTATCTCTTCTAAGAGGCAGCAACATTGAACATAAATGATATAACCTTCGGAGCTACACAGGGTTCAGTTAAAATGCCACCTCAGCCACTAACTTGCCTTATGAGTAGGACTACAGCTGGCCTATATAGGATTTAGTATACATTAGGAAAAAACATGCCTCATCTAAACAAATACAGTCCTTACCTGCTACCTTGGCCAACAACTATCCTCATGCAGTGAACAACCTGTAACCTGTATAAGTGTGAGTGTGTGTACCACTATGGAAAAATCTAAGCTTCAGTCACTTCATCTCTAAAGTGAATGCAATTCTATCTGTA
>PVKM010004723.1:0-50925 GCA_004027735.1 Carollia perspicillata | reverse complement strand
ACCTAAGTGCCCATCAGTAAATGAGTGGATCAAAAAACTGGTCCTCTATTTACACAATAGAATACTATGCAGCAGGAAAAAAGAAAGAAGGAGCTGCTACCCTTTATGACAGCATGAATGGACCTGGAGAGCATTATGCTAAATGAAATAAGCCAGGTGGTGAAAGAGAATTACCACCTGATATCACCTATAAGTGGAACATAATCAACAAAACAAACAAGCAAGCAAAATACAACCAGAGACATTGAAATAAAGAACAAACTGACAGTAATCAGAGAGGAGGAGGGAGAGAGATAATGAGGAATTAGGAGGGCAGGGGAGCATCAAGGAACGTGTATGAAGGCACATGGACAAAGCCAAAGGGGGTGGGTTCGAGGGTGGGAGGCAGGGATGGGTGGGGTGGGAGGGCCTGGTGGGGTGAAAATATAGACAAATATACTTGAACAACAACAAAAAAGATGGGCAAAGGACCTGATTAGACACTTCTTCAAGAAGGATATACAGATGGCCCATAGACACATGAAAAGATGCTGAATATCACTACCAATCAGAGAGATGCAAATTAAAACCACAGTGAGATGTCACCTTGCACCTGCCAAAATGCCTACAGTTAACATATCAACAAGCAACAAGTGCTGGTGAAGGTGTGGAGAAAAGGGAACCCTGGTGCAGTGTTGGTGGGAATGCAGACTGATACAGCCACTGTGGAAAACAGTATGGAATTTCCTCAGAAAATTAAAAATGGAACTGCCTTTTGACCCAGCAATTCCACTGCTGGGAATATACCCTAAGAATATCAAAACACCAATCTGAAAGAACCTATGCACCACTATGTTCATAGCAGTACTATTTACAATAGCCAAGCTCTGGAAATAGCCTAAGTGCCTATCAGTAGATGAGTGGATAAAAAAACTGTGGTACATTTACACAATGGAATACCATTCAGCAGTAAACACAAAGGAATTCTTACCTTTTGCAACAGCATAAATGGAACTAGAGACTATTATGCTAAGTGAAATAATCCAATCAGAGAATGACAAATATCATATGATTTCACTTATAAATGAAATTTAATGAACAAAATAAACTAACAAGAAAAATAGAACCAGAGTCATAGAAACCTAGAATATACTGAACAACTCTGAGAGAGGTGGGGAAGTGGGGAGGGGGCACTGATTGAAAGGTGAAGGGATTAGTCAAAGAACATGTATCAATGACCCATGGACAATGGTATGGGGACTGACTATGGGAGTAGGGGGTGGACTGGGTAGAGGAGGGCAAAGAGAAAAGTTGGGACAACTGTAATAGCATAAACAATAAAACATTTAATAAAAAATTTAAAAAGAAAAGAAAAATAATATTATATTACTATGATGAAAGAAAGGAGCGCATACAGCCACTGGGAAGGTCATAAGCAAAGGCTGAAATGGATATGTGCATAATTATTTAAGAAAAGGCTGGAGAATTACTAAAAGGCCAATTACATAGTTCCTTAAGAGTTTCCTTTTCCTCAAGCAAGGCTGGCTCCTTCCTGTCCTTCAGATTTCAGCTTCATTGTCAAACTGGAACCTAAACAACAAAACAAGCAAGCAAAATATAACCAAAGACACTGAAATAGGAAACAGGCTGAGAGTAACCAGGAGGGAGAGGGGAGGGAATTTCAGGGGAAAAGGGGAAGGGGTCACGGAACAAATATAAAGGACACATGGACAAAAACTAAGGGGGGTGGAAATGGGAGGGAAGTGGGGAGCACTGTGGGGGTGATGGGATGGGAGTAAAAGACAGAAAACTGTATTTGAACAACAATTAAAATTTTTAAAAAATTTTAAAAAAATAAATGACTTTCCTAACCTCCCAAACCAAAATTTAGTTGCTAAAGTTAAATCCAATTCCCTCTTCTTCGTTAATAAAACTCAAATTTTATTTACCCTTCCCTTGAGCAGATAGTGCTTGTGGGGAGGCAGATGCCATCCCCAGGGGATGAACCCTATTATCTAAGTCAGTTATGGTGGTCTCATTACCATTACTAGGATTGGTTTAAGCATGAGCATGTGACATAACAATTCTAGCCAACAAGACATGAAGGAAATCTACCTCTGGGAAAATTTCCCTCACTTATGAGAAAGAAAAAGAGAGAAGATGTGCATACACATCCCTTCTTTTTATCTCTTTGTCATGGGACATAGTCATGAATGCATGTGATGCCAGAACAGCTGCAGTCATTTTATGACTATGAGAGGGGAAAGATGGAAAGCACCTGGGTTCTTGATGTTGTCTCTGACCCCTAAATTAACCAGCCAGAACCACCCTACTTCCAGACTCATTATTTAAACTCTCTTAATTAATTGCAGCTGTTACTTGCAGCTGAAAACTTCATTTTTAGTTGCTATCACGTAATTGCAGTTCAATTCTCTGAATATTATCTGAAATCATTAGATTACCATATATTTGTTTCCCCACTAAATGTATATGCCAAAGAAGGCAAAGACCCTGTTTCTCTTGCTCACCATTGTGTTCCAAGTGTTCAGAATAGTGCCAAATACATAGTAGATGCTCAGTAAATATCTGTTGAATGAATACATGAGAACATTCTGAAAGATATTATCCATGTTGTACAGGAGCAAAAGAAACAAACTGACCCTATTTCTAATATTTTTAATACTCATTTTATTGTGTTTTAAATTTTTAAATTCAAACTAGCAAATCTTAAAAGAAGGCGAAGACACAACAATGAAACTTATGGAAGTATCTTTGTGGCAGACTTTAAACTTGGCCACAAGTTCTTTGACACCCCTTCCACTGAAAGGTGGAGTCTATGTCTCCTATTCTCGAATCTGGACTCTGTGACTATTTGACCAAAAGAATTCTCCAGAAGTGATAATGTATGAGTTTTTAGGACCAGGTCTCTTAGGAAACTGGCAGCTCCACTTCCTGTCCCTTAGACTGCTTACTCTAGGTACCAGCCATCATGCCATGAGAAAGACGAACAGCCCATGAGAAGATCCATGTGGAGAGGAACTGAGTCCCCTAGCCCTCAGATACAGCGGGCATTGTGCTAGTTCCAACTTACTAGCCATGTGAATCAGCAGTGTTGGAAGTGGATCCACCAGCCCTCAGAACAAGCTGTCCAGCTGGTTGATACCCTGTGAAGCAGAAATTAGCATTCTCTGCCAAGCACCAAACGAACTGAAAACTTAAGATTAATAATTGTTGCAAACCACTAGTTTTGGGAGTGGTCTATTATTACTACAAAGCAATAGATAACTATAATAGCCTTCAACAGTAAAAAGAAAAAAGACTTTTCCCTCCTCCCTCTTCTCTCTCTCCAACCCCCACCCTTTTCTCTCTGAAAAAAAAAAAAAGAAAAAAGATACTTAGAGCAGCTTAAATTTGGTTACAATGGTAAAACAATAACAGTAGTTATAAGCATGGAAGTTAAAGAAGAGGAAATGAAAGACTGAATGAATTACATATTTTATTATGTGGTAAAAATTAATAGTTAAAAGCTGCTTTAAGTTGTTAGGGCAGTGGTGTTACCAAGGAATCTATCTCCCCACCGTATCACCATGTATTGATTAATTTTGTGTGTCAACTTTGCTTGGCCATGACACCCAGATAATTAGGTCAAATATTGTTCTAGATGTTTCATTTTTTAAAAAATATTTTTATTTTTAATTTTGGAAAGAGGGGAAGGGAGGGAAAAAGAGAGGGAGAGAAACATCATTTGGCTGCCTTCTTTACATGCCCCAACTGGAGACCGAAACTGCAACCCAGGCATGTGCCCTGACCAGGAATCGAGCTGGCGACCTTTCAGCTTGTGGAATGATGCCCAACCAACTGAGCCACACCAGTCAGGATTACTACAGATGTTTCTGTAAAGATATATTTTTAGATGAGATTCACATTTAAATCAGTAGGCTTTGAGTAAAACAGACTGCCTTTTATAATGTGGGTGGGCCTCATCCAATCATTTGAAGGCCTTAAAAGGAAAAAAAGACAGACCTCCCTAGAGGAAAAGAAATTCTGTCTGTAGTCTACTTTCAGACTTGAACTGGAACTCTTCCATGGGTCTTTAGCCTGCCACCCTATCCTGCAGATTATGGACTATCCAACTCCCACAAAAGTAAGAGCCAATTTCTTAAAATTCTCTCCATCTCTTTGTCTCTCCCTCTTTCTGTGTTTCTGTCTCTCTCTTTCTACACACACACACACACACACACACTGGTTCTTTTTCTCTGAAGAACCCTAAAAAATACATGTTTCCTCTTTGCATAAAGCTTTGTAGTGTTCAAAAACATTCATATGCATTTTATTTTGGATGCCCACAAACCTGAAAGGTAAGAAGAGTGAAATTTTCAAGGATGCTGAAGCTTGGAAAGAATAAATAATTTGGAACAAAGTTACAAGGCTGCCAAGTGTTAGAGCCTGGGTTAGAACTCATAATCATCTGATTCTTGGAACAGATTATTGGTGCTGTATCATCCTGCCCTCTTTTTGAACTAAGACATTCTGATGAAGAAAACTTCATATACTCCTACAACTCAACAACAAGAAAAAACAAACAGTGCAATTCAAGAATGGGCAAAGGACTTGAATAGACATTTCTCCAAAGAGGATATAAAAATGACTAATAAGCACATGCAATGATGCTCAACATCACTAATCATTAAGGAATGCAAATGAAAAGCTCAGTAAGATATCACTTCCTACCCATTAGATGGTCATTATATAAGAATGAGAGAGATAAGTGTTGGCAAGAATATGGACAAATTGGCACCCTGTGCAGTGCTGGTGGGAATGTAAAATGGTACAGCCATTATGGAAAACAGTATGGAGGTTCCACAAGAGCTTAAAAATAAGAATTATCATATGATCCAGCATTCTCTTCTGGATATACACCCAACGGAATTAAAAGCAGGGACACATGTTTGTATACCCATATTTATAGCAGCATGATTCATAATAGCCAAAAGGTAAAAGAAACCCAAGTGTCCATCAACAGATTAATGGATAAACAAAATGTGGTATACGCATACATACAAAGGAAGGGCATTCTAATGAATGTAATAATATGAATAAAATTTTAGGACATTATGTTAAAATGAAATAAGCAAGTCACAAAGGACAAATACTATATGAGGCACTTAGTCAAATTCATAAGGACAGAAAGAAGAACCAATGGTGGTTGTTAGGGGCTAGGAGGAAGGTGTTATTGTTTAATGGGTATAGATTTCAGTTTTGCAAGATGAAAAAAGTTCTGGAAATGGATGGTGGTGATGGTTGCACAACAATGTGAATGTATTTAATGCAATTGAACTGTACACTTAGGTGATTAAAATGGTGAATTTTAGATTATGTATATTTGCCACAATTAAAAATAAATTCTAAAAAAGTGAATAGCCCCCCCACCCTCAAAATGCCATTCAGCCTATGATATAAGGGCTTGGCTTGCATTTTCAAAGTGATTTTCAATAACCATCTTGAATTGCGAAATTTTCACAACTAAATATACTCCCATATCACAGGAAATTTTAAGTTACTTGTTTCTGGCTATTCTCATTCATTCACTTAATTAGGCAGTCTTTCAGCTAGTCCATAAATATTACTTTCTACTATACACCAGGTACAGAGGAAACTTCAGTGAATGAGGCAGATGCAGTTCCTCTCCTAATGGAAATTACATTCTGGTGGGGAGACAGAAAACAATAATAATAAGTGTAATGGAGAAGTGGAAAAGGAGAGGGAGGGGAATTAAGAAGAGGAGGGGAAGGTGAAGAAAAAGAAAAAAATCAGGGTAAGGAATAGGACTTAACGAAGAGACTATTTTCACCTCTCACTATTCTCAAGATCATGCTTTCCTCTACTTAATGGGCAAATGAGCATAAAGGCACCTGTGATTCAGAAACAAAAGGCTTCAGTCTGAAAATAGTAGGTTCAATGACAACCTTGAACCTCAGGGGCCACACCCTACTGGGGAAAGGGAGAAGGACTTACAAAAATATTTTCAACACTTCCTAAATCTAGCTCTATAGTAAAAGTGCTCACGTAGATACTTATTAACAAAACTTCTAACATTATGAGAACTTTTTCACTTTAACCAAGAAGTTTAAAAAATAAACAGCCATTTCATGTGTGGGGAAAAAGACTTGATGGTTTAAAATATTCTTTAACTTATCATCCTTTGGTTTAAAGCAAATACACATTTCAGCCCTAGAGAGCACTATTCTCCCCTCAGAATCAATAGGAAAGCAGGGCCATGCATTTTCAATAGTGGACATAAAATTCAATTTGATTCACAATAGTCCATGAAGATTTTTTCCCAAGTTATTTTTATATTAAGGCATGCTTGAAAAATTTCAACCCGGATTTAAGTTTAAGTTTCCCAGACTTAGTAAGTAATTGCTACAGTAATGAGTTCTTATGTCTTAATTTGGTCTGCTCCAGATGTTAACATCTAGATTGTTTGTTTTTCATTCTCCACCCCTCTGCATTTCCTTATAAAACAGTACATTTGTTAATGTTCTGAATTTTATATGGGAAGTGTTGTGCGGTATGCAAGAAAGCAGAGAGAAGTAGGCTGAGCAAGAAATTTAGAATCTCACCTATTATGCTTGTCTGCTACAGACAAGCTGGGAAGGACTCGTTATTACCTTACAGAAGCTATACTGGCCTTTCTGTATTTGCAGGATGGTGTGGTGCTAAGGAACATACATTCAGGGCTGATGGTATGCTTCCCCCAAGGCAAGGTACTATATTGGTGGTCCTCTCGGAGTGGGAAATAAAATCCCTGTGAAGAGTTGGCTGAGCTATACCACAACTTAACTTACTTCCCTCCTCCCATATTTATTGAACCAGGGGAATGAGTCCCATTCTATAAACCAGCACAACTGAATAACAGTTAGGAAAAACTTGGCTTATACATCCAAGCTAATAAAGTAATGTACTGATAGAATATATTAATAAGAACCTGCATTTTAGACCCAGCTGGTGAGCAGCTGGATGGCAGCTGGGAGATCCAGGATTGTTCTCCAACAGATAAGGGAGACCCTTGCTCATGGGCAGTGGTTCTCAAATTTAGTGTGCGTGGGAATCAGCTAGAGTGTTTTCTGAAAATGCAGATTCCGTGGTCACAGGCCTAAGGATTCTGAGCCAGAACTTGGATAGGGCCCAGATATATGTCTTTGCAATAAGCAGCCTCAGGTGATTCTGATGCAGGTGGTGGGAAACCACATTTTCAGAAGTACTGCTCCTTGGAGCTACTAATATCATCATTCAAGATCTTTAGCAGCTGAAAAAGAAAAATAGAGCTTTCAACCAATCTTTCCGCTTGGTTTTTGACAGCCGAGTCCAATCCACAGCTGGTAGAGAGGTTGGATAATTACCATAGATAGGTTTGATCCCTCAGGATAGAATGCTTAAAATGGTTTGGGGACCTCTGTTTCTCCCCCATCAATAGAGGGTTGGAAGGAGGCCACAGACTGGGCTCAAAATCCAGCTGGCACAAAACTTGGAAGACAACCCTCAGTGAGGTCTGGGTTCAATATCTAACTGCTAAAGAGCTTGGCTGTCTGCCTTGTAGTGTGCAGTCAATCTTCAATCAATACAGTGCTTCAATAACATATGAACTTCATGGGTTAAATCCAGAAACTGTAAAGAACTTAGATAAAAGTCCTAAGACCTAAGGTTTGGTCCCCAAATGGCATGGAGCTTGGACAATATTTGGGAATGAATTTAATCCTCAAATGGTAAGAGTTTTGGATGTCAGGAGTGAGGTCTGCATTCAATCTCTTGTCATTAAAAAGCTTGGAAGACCAGCTTGGGGTCTGGTTTCAATCGTCAGATGGTAAAGAGTTCAAATGACAACAATGGTTTCTAGGTTCAACTGAAAGCTGACAAACAGCTTGAAATAAACTGCAAGATCTGGGTTCAATCTCAAAATGTTAAGGGTTTAGATAATTGTCAGGAGGAATGAGTTCAGCTTGGAGGATTCTAAAAGTCTAGGTGAGGTAGCTGAGAATCTGCACCAGACGATTAGAGACAACTGTGGTCATGATCCATGCGGAAGAGGATTTAGATAGGGGCTACTCTTTTCAGATTACAAGAAGAGAGGGTGCCCAGATAACACTGATCTAGGGCTTCATATTTAGATAAGGTAGAAAGAAGCTTGAATTCCAGCCACGGGTTAAGAAAATGTGTATACAAGTACTAGGTCATGGGTTAATTTTGCAAGAGAATATTATGAGACTTCTCTATACCCATAACTATGGAGATGTAGTCACCAGGCCTGCAAATGTGATTCCTGAAATAATGGAGCTCTTTTGCCAGGACTTTTGCTGACAGGATGACTGTTTTATATGGCTAAGAGAGCAGATGTCTGAAAAGCACTGAAATCTACGATGTGTGTTCCTAAGTGGGATGACAGCTGGCACCATTGCATAAAACCTTGTTCCTACTTTTACAGTTTCACTAATACTCTTCTTTCTGATTTTTCTGATTTATCAACAAACAGCACTTTCTGGAACCTTTTAAAAGCAAGCTCAAATAGTCAAGAGGCAGACAGCTCTCCAAACACCTAACAATCCATGAGGCTCTTAGAGAGACAAAAATGGAACCAGATCCCTTAGGGAAGAAGCAAAAATCAAGCCATGACTACCAACTAGTTTTCTTCCTGGAGATCTTTATTCTTTGACCTGACAATTCAAGGTGAATTCAAAAAAGATGGCTGCATTAGGGGACTGGTTTAGAGTATGAATATATCTGCCAAAACTTTCTCTGCTTCTTGAATCTGAACATGTTCAGAAAAATACCTTTTAAGGAATAACCATGCTTCAGACTTCTGGAACATATTAGGCATTTGTTTGAAGACATTGCTATTGAAAAACATTGCTATTAATAGGTAACGTTTATTGAGCATTTATTATATGTCAGGTACTATATGAAATGTTTTATATATAATTTACTTAATCCTGAACATAACCTTATAAAGGGGGTTGTGTTATTATTATCCTCACATTATAGATAAGGAAACTGAGACCCAGATGGTAAGCAAGTTACCTGATATTATAGAAGCACTGCTATGTTCATATCACTTTTCCCTAAGCATAAAGAAAGACTACATTTCCCAGCATTTAGCATCTCTTGAAATTAAATTGCAACCATGTGATTAAATTCAGCCAATGAGGAATGTGGGTAGAGTGTTAGCTACCAATTTGGGGCATAAACTTTTAAAGCATCTGGTACAATCCTCAGATTTTTATAACCCTGCCACAGTAAGCTTAGAGGCTAATGTTTCAGATAATATCACAAAATGGACAAAGCTGCTTAACATGCCTCTATCATACCTTAAGCAAGAAATAAATCTTAATTGTGTTAAAGTACTTCAACAAATCTAAGATGCTACTGGTGATCCTATATATTATATATTATATTATATGTAATTGGATATATGACTGGATATATCACTAAGAAAGAAAAAAGTTGCCAAATAAACAGTGACACCCAACTCACTGTAGGACACATTCTTATTTCAGAGAAGTTGATTTTGAAAAAATGACAGGGCTTCGCTTCCTCACAATTAGGATTCAGGAGGCAATTTCAAGAGGCTCCAAATAGTTAGGATGCAGCAATACAAGCTTCAAAAATGGTAATAATTACAATTGATTGGAACACAAAAATATATTTATGTCACTAATCCATAGTGATATTTTGAAAACCAACTGGTCACCTTTGAAAGTTGATATAGAATTAAATTATCTTGAAAAATGGTAAGTAAGGGAAAAATCACTTATCCTACCTTCCCTATATGAACTGTACCATTGAATAACTGCAGACATGGGAAGCAGATTTTTACAAAAGTATCCCAACCAATAAGTTAAAAGTAAAAGACAGAATATCACCATTTTTGCAACCTCCCGTGATTTAATTTAATGCACAAAAGCACAAAAGGGGCAACTAGACATCATGTTCCTCTTCATGAAAAACCTCAAACCACCTATCAATTTGCCCCAAGATTCTTACAGTATAGTATAAAAGCCCTGGAGCCCTTTCAGGGCATCTATGAGGTCCTTATATTTTCAACTACAAATGTGTGTGAGGGCAGGTTTTCGTCACACACTTCAAATAAAACAACATAATGCGACAGATTGAATGCAAAAGCAGATATGATAATCCAGTTGCCTCGTAGTAAACCAGACATTAAAGGGATTTGCAAAAAATGCAAAACAATGTCATTCTTCTGAGTAGACACTTTTTCATTTTGTAAAATATAGTTACTTATGATTTAAAATGTTATTTATGTTGACATGTAGTGGCTAATTTTAAATAAATTTACACAAATATTTCTAAATTTCTCAGATTTAATTTCTAATTTGGAAAATACTGATAAACATGACTCAAATAAGCAAAAGCTTTAGATGGAGGGCCTTCAAAAAATTAGATGGAGGGCCTTCAAAAATTTTCAAGAAATAAATTCTGAAATTAAAATGTTTGTGAACTATTAGTGTTGCCAGAAAGATCGAACCTGAGTCTGATCAAGCCTCTAACACAGCTGTCAATTCTTAGGAAATGCAGAGGACAGAGGAACATGTTGAACTGCAACATAAGTATGTAATCAGCACAACTCAGACTGTGGGAAAATCTATAGGTCAAATGTCCTGGATTCTTCCACAGACTGTAAGGAACAAAAAAGAATGAAGGAAGAATTTAATAAAAGAGACTTTGAAAACATGAATTTTTTTTAAATGGGCAAGAGCAAACTGCAGTGTTGGGGATACACACTTGAGCGATAAAAGTATACAGAAACACAAGAAATTGATTCCTATAGCAGTTACTTTGGAGAGAGGGACAGGATTAGTTGGAGTGGGGCACACTAACGGATTTGGGATAGCTAAAAAAGTTTTAATTTTGATATCAGTGGTGGTTATAAAGGTTTTAGCCTTAAAATAACTCATCAAGCTCTAAAGAGTACATCTTCGAATTAATAAGATGTGGTAAGTTTCTACTGCACTCAGTCCTTTCCAATGCAGGAATGGGTGGAAAGCCTATCTGCTTAATCATTTTGTCATACTGATGGATGTGTTATAACTTGAAAAGATCACTCTTCGACCACGTATTTAAAAGAAGGTTAGATATTAGCTATATGCTTCTCAAGTTCTTGTGTCTGTAATTCTAGTCACCTTTGTTGAGGGTTCTCAACACCTTTTCTTCAGAATATCCAACCATCTTTGAAAATGAAGTACAGTCACATGCCACTTAACAACAGGGATACATTCTGAGAAATGCATTGTTAGGCAATTCTGCCATTGTACAAGCATCACAAAAGGTACTTACACAAACCTAGATGGTATATAGCCTACTACACACCTAGGCTATATGGCACAGTCTACTGCTCCTAGTCTAAAAATCTGCACAGTATGTCACTGCACTGACTACTGTAAGCAACTGGAACACAATAGTAGGTATTTGTGTGTCTGAACATAGAAAAATACAGTAAAAATACAGTATAAAAATTTTTAAAAATGGTAGACCCTCTATAGGGCACTTATCATGAATGGCGTTTGCAGGACTGGAAGTTGTTCTGGGTTAGCCAGTGAGTAGTGAGTGAATGTGAAAGCCTAGGACATTACTATACATTACTGTAGACTGTATAAACACTGTACACTTAGGCTAGACTAAATTTATAAAACAACACTATAAATCAACCTCAAGAGAAAATGATGCAATCAAGAGATGCATGTGGCTGCTGCTGGAGTAACAGAACATACTGTTTTATAGCTAATTTTTTATAAGTAGAAGAGTACACTCTAAAATAATGATAGAGAGTATAGTAAATACATAAACCAGTAACAGTCACTTATTATAATTATCAAGTATTATGTACTGTACACAAGTGTATTACTTTTATATGTCTAGCAGTGCATTAAATTTGTTTAGACCAACATCACCACAAACATGTGTGTAATAATACATTATGCTACGACATTACAAGGACTACAGTGTCACCAGACAACAGGAATTTTTCAGCACCATTACAATCTTATGAAACCAGCATTGTATGTATGCAGTCTGTCATTAACGGAATGTTGTTATGCAGTGCATAATGTTTCACATGTTTAGTCGGTAGCCTGAGTTATAAAGTGATCTCCTGCCTCCTTCAGACCCTTGAGGTAACCCATGCAAATCTCTAACACAGAACCTGGAATGCTTTGCTGTCTCTATCCACTTAAAATCTATCTGCCTCTTTGAAGTAGATGGGCACAAAGCAGGTTCTCACAAACCAAGTACATAAGATCTGAGAAACAGTAAAGTGGCTTCCTGTAAGAGTTCACAGATGTCTGAGCCAGATGCACAGGGACCTGTGCCACTTACTCTGTTCCTCCAACCCTCTTAGAGCCTATCTACTTTTACCTCATGCACTTTTTCTTAAATCTTTCCTTGTCTGGTTTATAAATTTATAGTATGTTAGAACTGTCAATTTAGAAATGGAGAATGAGGGCTATAGGCCATCAATTCAGCAAATGTATTGTATACCTATTATGTGCAATACACTATTAAATAATGGAAGATAAAAATATCTTCAAAGTGAGAGAGGAGATAGAGAACTCAAAATAATAATTTCTGAATGATTGAACAATAATAACATACTTAACATAAAAAAGGAAGGGAGAGAAGGAAGAGGGAAGGAAGGAAGCAAAACCCTAACATAATATTTTTTCAATATAATATACAGGGTGTAGCAGGAGTAATGCCACTGAGTATGGTTGGTAGGGTACATAAATGTCTCACACAAGATGGACAGCAATTTGAACATTTCACCTAGAATGTCATATGGCATGCTTGAGTGTGATATGGTTATGTTACAGAATTACATGCTTATAATTTTGTAATAAAAGATTTTTATGTAATAAAAAAGGGTGTTATTTGTGCTGGACCCTGTATGTATCAGTCAGAGTTCCACTACAAAAACAGAAACAGTAGGAGATATATAGATGATGGTAGATAGATAGATAGATAGATAGATTGATTGATTGATTCATAGATAATTATTTAAAAGGTCTATGCAATTGTGGGGTCTGGCTAGCAAGTCTGAAATGTATAGGAAAGGCACAGTAAGGACAGGCTGAAACTTACAGGCACTGACTAAAGCTGCTGTCTGTGAGCAGAATTTTTTCTTCTCTCAGGAAGTCTCAGCGCTGCTTTTTAAGGACTTTCATCTGATTGAATCAGATCCACACTGATTATCTAGGATAATCTCCCTTAAATAAAGTCAACTGATTATGAACTTTAATCACCTCTACAAAACACTTTCACAGCAACTCCTAATTTAGTGTTTGATTAAATAGCTGGGGACATAGTTTGGTCCATTTACATCATGAAATGTATACATTAGTTTCAGTCAGTGTAGACTCAAGAATTTTTGTGTTAAGAGGCCTAGAGGCTGGTTAGAATAAAAACTTAAATAGCACTCGCACTGTACTTTACAAAAGGTAGGGAAATTATAATGGTCTATTTCAAAGAATGGGGCAGATACCAAAAGGTGATGAGAGAATACTAATGCAAAGCCACTCCTTGCCTTTAGTACTGCTTCTTATTTTCTATGCATAAGAATAAGAAATATCACTATCAGGATAGCTGTCACCTCATGAGAGAGAAGAAACTGGATCTAGGAGAGGATATATAAAGTTTTGTTTAAAAAAGTCTGAAACAAATTTGATAAAATACTAATATGTGACAAATCTTGGTAGTAAATACATAGATATTCATTGTATTATTCTCTATATTATCCTGTATGCTTGACCTATTTCATAATTTTTAAAAACATCGGAAAAGTATATTAATATTCAGACAAATGCCTGAAAATAAAAAATAATTGCAATTATCCCTAAAATTGCAAGTTGTAAGGGTATTTTTTTCTCTCTAATCTCCCACAGTAGTTTGTACTTCTCACCTATGGTCAAATCCTATTGTAATTGACTTTCCAGTTAGAGAGACCTGGGTTTAAATCGCAGCTCCATAGCTTATGAGTTCAGTGACCACAAACAAATTACTTTATTCATTTGAGCTTCAGTTTTATCATCTGTAAAGCATAGATAATAATGTGTATCTCGCTCTTTTATTATAAATATTACATAAATTAAAATAAAATAATGTACATAGAGCCTGTCACATACAAGCTGAATTTATTGTATTATTGCTGTCTACCTTGTAATATAATTCTACTTTTACATTTTCATCCTCTCTTTTAGAGAAGGATCCATGCCTGATGCGTTTTTATGTTTGTCACAGCACCTAGCACAGGCCTGGATGTTCAAACAATTATGAAAAATGTGGGAAGGTGTGCATTCTGTCCTGGGCTCCTAAGCCCTAGCTGACCTCCCGTGAGGCAGAGCTCTCCTAATAATGATAAAGGGGCACCTCTGTGGATCCTGTCTACAGTCTTCATCCAGCTACAAGAGTTTGGAAATTTATAATCTAGTCTATATTTAAAATTTATAAACTATCTAGTGAAGTTGATATAAAACTGTAATAGATCAGTTCTAGAAATAAGCCAGTAAAATATATGTGATTCACATTTTACTAGAGTATGTCTTTACTAATGTAGGTAATGAGCCATATAAAGAACATTCATTTCATTCATCTCAACATAATTAAAATACAGAAACTTTATAAATTAAAGGCCAAGCCAAAGCCATGCGATGTTAAGACTGACAATTTGAATGCAGACATTAGGAGAGATAATATTCTCATGTTATTGACGATGTCTGGAAACTCAACTCAGATAGCACTGCTATTGCATTTGATATCAGTTATGAGGCTCTAAATTCTTATCAGATTCAAACCCTTCCTGAAACCTCACCAGCACTCTATGCTTGAAAGATAGATGGAGATTAGAAAAATAAATGGATTATTAAAAGATGAGTGATACTTTTGTAATCATGAATTCGAATTCATCATTCATCCATTAAGTATAATAGAACACCCACAATGTTCAAACACCATACTAAGTTCGAGGAGGTGCGTACAAAGATGAAATAAGTGATCAGGAATCCAGTCCTCCAGATCCTTTCAATTTAGTAGATGAGATGGGACATACACATAAATAATGATAATAAAAGGTATACATTAAAAGTGACCGAAGTAGGTATGGTGAAAGTGCTACAGGGTTCATAAAAGGGAGGACTTACTTTCAGTTAAAGAAAGAGGTAATGATGTTAAATTAAAATTTCTAAGAGTGGCATTTAAGGTCATCTTTGGAAAGCAAAAATGGGAAGAACTAATAACATTTAAAAATATTTCACAAAGCATCTTAAAAATATACAGCCATATTTAAAATCATATATTCTTATTTAAACCTTAGTACAATCTTCATTTGTATTTCACTTTTTGCACATAAGGACATTGGGACTTGGAGAAATGCAGTGACTTGTCCAGGATCCTATAGCTAGTGAACGTAAACTCAAGTTGTCTTACTTTATGTACATTGTTTCTTCCAGTAAACAAGTTATCCTTTAATCAAGAAAACCTCCTAACTGTCAGGATATGGTAGGAAACCATTTACAAGAAAAAGTGAATTTATAGTTCAGCTGATGAATTATATAATGGGTAAAGGAGAAAAATAAAAAATATGGTTGAAAATAGGCAGGTCTAAAAGCAAAAGCTATTGACTTAGAGCTTTATCCTTAGATGTTAAAATTCTGAGCAAAAGAGTACTATGAAATATGAAAGTATGAAAGAACACATCTGAGAGCACAGTGAAAGTGGATGGGAGAAGTAACAGACTATAAAGAGGCAACAATTGGTAGTTTATTCAATATTGTAGGAGAGACATAATACGGGCTTGGGGCTAGAATGATGTCAGAAAAACAGAATAGGAGGGCAAGGACAGACTTTACAGGGCTTGACACTGATTAGATTGGGCAAGAGACAAAAGAAAAAATAGGCTTCAGAGATTACTCCAAATATTCAAGCCTGAGTAGCTCAGAGGAGGATATTGTCATCAACAGAATCACGAAATCCAGAGGAAAACTGTTTGGGAAAAAGAAAGGTTAACACTGAATCATACTGAGATATGTGAAAATGGTTACAGAAATGAACATGGTCAGCCTAGTCTAAGAAAATGAAAGGAAGTCATGACACCCATGTTTATTTAAAGGTCTGTCAGTTTAAGATGGAACATTATTTTAATCTACTGTACACAGAATTGAATTAATCATAATTTTTCATTCATGACACATTCTGATTATTGTTTAGTTAACTAATATTAACACATATGAACTTGACACCTAAAACAAGAAGAGTAATACTGATAAAAACATACCCTTACCTGTGTTCCTTCCGTATGCCTTCCCTCCACTTCTCAGACAATAGTTACTCTGAAGTAACTACTATCTTAATCTTTTATTTATACTTTCCTTAGCTTTTATATATATATATAATATATTATATAATATAGATATATTCTATCTATATAGAATATAGATAGGTTAGATAGATACAGAGTGCTAAAAAGTATTTCTAGTTTTAGTTGCATTTGGCTTAAAAAAAGATCCCATGACTTTTTAAGGTATATTTTATTGTTTATGCTATTGCGGTTGTCTCAATTACTCCCCCCTTGCCTGCCTTCACCCAGCCACCACTCCCTCAGGCCATCTGTTTCACATCTCCGTCCCTCCCACCATTCTCAATGTGGTTTCTTCTTTAATTCCATAGTTGAAGGACTTGCATTCAGCTTGATTTCTCATGGTTCTGAATTATGATTTTTCTGCAGTTTAGTTATCATTTTAATGTGGTTGTGAGAGGAGGCAAGTATGTTTATCTACACTGCCATCTTGACTGGAAGTTCGATACCACGACTTTTTACACTCATGCTGTAAGTAATCTTCTGGAACTTACTTTTCACTCAACAGTATTGCGAAGACCCATCCTTACTTCAATGTAGCTATAATGTCATCTGTGGAATCATATTCAGTCTTGCCCCCAGAATTGTAACTGCAAGTGAAATAGGGGCACAAGTACTCCCCCTTAGCATGTTCTCCATAAGGACTCTTTTTTCAATAGTTCCCATGCAATATGCTAACAAGATAGTTGTTAAGGATATGAAAAAAAGTACATTGTCTTCCCCCAGTAGAATGTAAATTTCATGTTATTTTTGGACAGGGATTAGTCTTCCTTATTTACTGCTGCATCCCCTTGCCTGACTCATAATAAATACTTAAAAATATTTACTTGTATACATTGAAGCAATGGGATCTAACATACAAGGACATTATTGGTATAAAGACAGAGTAAGTCAATTGAAATACTATCTTCATATATTCTTACTTAGTTGCAACAACAAATGGAGACTCCTAGTTCATCATGGCTATGGTATCTGCCTCCATGAGTCTAATAATATAAGGGATAGCATCCATTTGTATGAACTGGTTCTGATTGAGTCTGTCAAACTATTTGCCTCATTATTTTATAGTCATGTCAATGATGCTAAGTTAGCTTCACTAGAATTTAACATATCTTATATAAAATTTATAGAATTTAAAGTATTTAAAATTCTATGTTGGAATATAAAGAAACAGTTGGTACTAGAAAGGAGAATCTAATAGAGAACACAACACATTCTCATTTATGATAAAACTGAAGTGAAATTATGATATAGCTAATTCAAAAGTTATTTGTATTTAGCTTTAGATTTTGACATCTATGTTTGAATATAAAAAGCTTTCAGAACTATACTATATAAAGTTTCAATAATTAAATTAAACCATAACATAAAGACCAATGGAAAAAGAAATGATAAGTCCTTCAAATTCCCTAACCTATTGTTGAAGTTATTCCCATCCCCATTTTTACTACTGAAAGTTAACATCACCTCTCATGAAAAACTAACATTTTATGACAAATTTACAAATAATAAATCTTCCTTTCTTACCAAACATTTATTTTTGTGCATCACTCCTTCCCCAGGTTGGGGAAAATGTCTTTAAATGGTTTGGTTCTAAAGCCTCCAAGTGATGCATTTACTGCCTGGTAAGCAAATGCAAATAAAATCCTGAGTCTTCTGACATAATTTTAGATACATATATTTTGTCCATTTTCAGAAAATGTTATTACCTAAATTATAATTTTGTCTAAATACAGACTCTTTTTTATTCCTAAGACGGTAGTTTCATTGAATGACTGGAATTCCTTCTTGCTTCTAAGGAGTTATTGATAATGGGAGCTCATTTAAATTACACATTAATTGATTTTGTTCTATTTCTAAGTTATGTGATGCTAGACAAATCATTTTCCCTCTCTGGGCATAAATTCTCTCTCTGTAAACTGAGAAAGTGGACTAGAAGATTTCTGAAGTCTCGTCTAGCTCTGATATTCTCTGGGTTGCTAAATGTAAAAGAAGGGGAGAGGAGCTTCCTCAGAAAGCTTCCGCGAGGTTAAAGCTTCCAGTAAGAACAGATGAGTGTTCATGAGGTGATCAGTCTCTAGACTGTAAGAATCTTCATTTAGAACTGCTTACACTTTGGGGCTGCGGGCTATGCTTGAATTTATAATATTAAGCTATTCATACTCTTATGGAGTTTTGATCATTATTTAAATGATATCAGTATATTCAAGTCACTTCAGTAGAACTAGACAGTAGATTAAGGGTAGGATTAAGGGTGGGAGAAAGTGGTGGCAGGAAAATGGAGACAACTGTACTTGAACAGCAATTAAATAAATAAATAAAACGGAAAAAAATTAGACCTTTGTCAAGTTTCGACCTGTATACAGTAAGGTTTTGGAGGCAAAAAGAAATATTAATATTATGAAATGAAAAGTCAGAACCATGGATTAGCTATAATCACAGATTCATTCAGGACATCATTCAGCCATGTGATCTTGGGCAAGGCACTTAGTCTCTGAGAATCTTAGCATTTAGTTTTAGTAATAGCTTGTGTGTGTGTGTGTGTGTGTGTGTGTGTGTGTGTGTGTGTATCATGTTCTAGGCATATGTAGGTTTATATTAGATATATATGTCTAATACTTAACAAATCCTGAAAAGCAGGTATTAATATTCCCATGGTACTGATGAGGAATCTTAAAGACAGAGTAGTAACATAACTTGAGAACACCAAGATTCTCACCCTGGCCTCTCAACTGAAAACCCAACCTCCTTCCAGTGCACTCCTCCATTAGCAAATTACATCAAATCAGGACCATATCTACTGCCCAGGACAGGTAGCTCAGTTGGTTAGAGAGGCATCTCGATACACCAAGGCTGTAGGTTCAATCCTCAGTCAGGGCAAATACAAGAAATAACCAATGAATGCATAAATAGGTAGAACAAAAAATCAGTTTTTCTGTCTGTCTGTCATCTCTCGTAATTCTCTCTCTCTCAAATCAATAAATAAAAAATTAAAAAAAGAAATTTCTATTTTGTACAAGGCAAGGTAGTTTTAAAATACCATTAAGATTTTAATTTCCTGGTTGAAGGCACTGCCGGGTGGGACATAAATGAAATAGAAATAACTCCTGAAGTTGTAGTTAGGATGGAAAAGGTAGGAAGAAATAGTTAGGAACAAGGGAGCTGCCTCCAAGCTAGGCACGACTGAAGAAAACTTGGAGAAAGGGAAAAATAAAAAGGAAATTTGTCTAAGTCAGGAGTATGAGGTCAGGGCAGGAGAGCACTCACTGCACTCAAATCAACATTGCAGTGCTGGAGACTGGGTGAGAAGCCTAAAGATGACTTTCAACATCATTTCTTATCTCCTTTTCCTGTTTCTAATGGGTGGTTGGTGGCAATGGTGGTATTTACCTACTGTAGACCTCTCTTCTGAGTAACAGATCTCTATAGCAAATCACAAAGTTTTTGGTTAAAAGACCAACCTGTGAGTATTAAGAAATGAACAAATTTCTTGAGAAGATCAGTCTCTATAGGCCTTCTCAAGGAGACATTCTAAAAGTGTTATGAGCAATGGCAGCACTTTATGTTTTCCATGGTGACCACTTTGAGGAACAATCCTCAATTGTATGCATAAATCCTATTCTTGATCCAGTTGACATGTTTTGTTTCTGAGTGAGCCTCATTACTTTCCAGTCACACCTGGTGTGTGTCTCTGATGTGGCTGCAAGCAGGCTGGACAAGGGACTTCCCGTCTACTCTCCAGTGTGTCCTGGCCAATGCACAGGTGTGTCGTGGACTGACATAGGTTGGGAACTGGGTCATTTGCAGGCTGAAGGCAGCTGGAGTCTTCAGCACACAAGCTCCTACTGATTGTCTTGGGACTGCTCAGTAAAGGAATCAGAGATTTTAATTACCAGTAGTGTGTATCCCAACCAATAGGAATGCTTTTCCATTCCAAGTATTTCCCCCTTGAACAGATGCAAAATAAGGGGCCATGGGTCTGGCATGTGGTGTGGGATTTCTGTTTCCTATCAAGCAAGATAACTTTACAGATTCTCTTTACTGCATGGGGCTTTGTAATGGCTAATTCTGCAAAGAAATATATTATTATAAACTTACTAATGCAATTTTTTATTTTGTTTTTATACAGCTTAACAAGAAAATAAGCTGAGTTAAGAAGCCTGTATCATCTTTTGAGAATTTTAAAAAAGAAGCAAGTTGAAGTTGAAGTTTTTAATGGCTATATAATCCCTGGATGCCTACCTCTTAGAATAACTACACAAATCTATTTATCTGAAAGTCCTTTCAAAAGTAAAATGTTCTGTTTTGATCCAACATATAATTACTACACTGTGAAGAAAATTAAACTTATGGCTTTACTGAACATGGTAATATATGAATTATTTTAAGTTTTCTTTTTTTAAAAAAGATTTTATTTATTTATTTTTAGAGAGACGGGAAGGGAAGGAGGAGAGGGAGAAAAACATCAATGTGTGGTTGCCTCTCATACACCCCCAACTGGGGACCTGGCCCCACAACTCAGGCATGTGCCCTGACGAGCAATCAAACCAGTGACCCTTTGGTTTACAGGCTGGCACTCAATCCACCAAGCCGCACCAGGCTGAGCTAAGTTATCTTTTCATAGTTATACTAAGAAATATTGAATTAAGACTTTCCAGCCCTTTCAAAGAAAACATTCTTTGGCATTAGAAATTTAAAGGTGTGACTGATATTTTATTTTCAGATTTCATGTTTTGGAATTTTGAATAGAAAACATAAAGTATTATTTTAAGGGATAGTCTTGGAAAACTTTGAAATGGCAGTAGATATATTACTTTAAAAGGATGACTTAAAATTATAACAAGAAATACTTTTTACTTGTAAGAGCTCAAGGAGCAGAGACTAGAAAGTAAAGGTAGAAGGGTATTACTGTCTATTAACTAGCTCCTGGAGACCAGAAATTGTGTTATATTCATATTTGAACATGCCAATTTTAACAAATTCCAGCATCTCTTACGTGGCAAATAAATATAGAAGAGGCACGAGATACCTGAAAAGTTTTGCTTTTTAATATCTTTAACATATGTTCTACCAACCATGGAGAGGTTTTTGAGTTTTAGTTTCTATAATTTTATTTATGGAATGATATACTTCTTGTTTTCAAACATAGCATTAAATATCGAATATACTTTTAGGATCCTAAGCTTCTAGATCTGTTAGTTATGTTTTGCCACTTGCTACACTTGATTATATTTCTTCTTTGTCATGACCTGCATTTTGAAATGCATGATTGGGTGACAAGGAACCTGAAAATAAAGCACAAGGCTGATGTGAGTATGCTGAGCCTGGAGACATGCCTTGCTACATAACTCCTGCACACATTTTTTCCTTGTTGTCTAGGAAACCAGGAATGGGGCAGCAGCTGTTGGAGGTATGTCTGGGATAACTGATGCAAAATTCAAACATCTTAATCATTAAGGAAAAAAACTTTAAGTAAAATCCAAAAAACGTAAAAGTAAAACTCAAGCCAACAAGGAAAGAAACAGATTAAAACAACAAATAAAAAAATGCTGTTTTAAAATGAGCTTCCCTGAGGCCGCTGCCACACTGCTGTAATGGCACATTGTTTTTAATGACCGAGTTCACACTGAGGAGTGCGGGAGATGAATTCCATAATATTCTGTGCAGGTTAGAGAGTGTGCACCTACAATACAAAGAAACCTAGAGAAATTTCAAGCAAGTATAAAACACAGAGGATGAATACTGATGGCTGAGGTTATCTCAAGTGTGTCCTTGCCAGTCTGGCACAGTCATTTCTTCAGTTCACCATCCACCTGCAGGTTAAACAACAACATCTGACAGGAAACACAAACTCCAAATCATTAAGAGGTTTCCCAGAGCTGTTTAGAAGCTGTTTTAAGAGTAGAATCGATCTCCCCTTGTCTTTCAGTCAGAGATGGGTCATACTACTCACCAAAATGTATTTGGTAACTCTTTTAATGCTAATTGTAATGGCAGCTACCATTTATTGAACACTTATTATGAATCCTGTCATATGTAATACTTCATAGTATCTCATTTAATACTTACAACCACCCCAGGAGGCAATTTTTTATTATCCTCATTGAGCAAATTGAGGTCAAAAGAGGTTACACAGCTAATAAATGTTTGAGCTTACAGTGAACCCAAATTTGCCTAAGTGCTAAAGCCTGTGGCTTTAACCACTAATCCAAGCGTGGCTATTGGATTTCACTTTATATGCCAATTTGCTTGGATTGGAAATACATTCCTGGATTCTTAGGCAAACTGTGACCTCAGTGGGAAAAAGAATTGTGATTGTTTATTGATGACTGCTATGTGTAAGGGATGAAAAGTGGTAGCAGTGACATATACTCGAGTCTTTGCCAACTCTGGCCTAGGTAATAAATACTTCCTCTATGAAATATTACTCTCCCTACATATAATATGTGATCTATTCTGTAGACCAGCTTATGTCATGTCTATGCAAATGTATTTCACCAGAACACTTGGTCTGTTGACCTAACAGAACTTCTTTAATTAGTACTCTATTAGAATATCCACTGGTCACTGCATTATTTGTGAGTAACAGGAATCAGCCTTGAGTTTTCCATAAGAAACTGATGGCTCAACTGGGCTGACAGAACAACAGGAATCAGCAAATCATTTTTTTTATTGTTGTTCAGTTACAGTTGTACCACCTTTTCCCCCACTGCTCTCCCCTGTCCCAACCCCCTCACTCCCACTAGTCAATCACCCCACCTCTGCCTTGTCTGTGCCCATGAGTCCTCTATTCGTGTTCCTTGGTTTTCCCTTCCCCTTCTCTCCCTGCTATTCCCCCTCCTCCTCTGAGGTCACTGTCGGTTGTTAACAAGACTTCATGCACTAGCTAGATGTTTTCTGTGCATATCATTCACAAAATAATTCAGGTGAAAAATAGTCTTAAAAAGATGAAGACTAAGGGGAAGCAGACTTGTCCACAGCCAAGGAAGTTAATTCAGGATTTGAGAGTAAAAAAGAAAACAGATTTAGTAGGAGTGAGCAAAGAGATTAAAACCTAAGAGAGGCCAAAGAGCAACAAGATTAGACAAAAAGAGAATCAGATCAAAACTGGAAACCCATAAAAGCCAGGTCCTACTATAGAGAAAGGATTATTTACTTACTGACTATGTTTTGGTAATTTTTATCACTGCACTAAAACAGGTGGACCAAAGTGAGTCTTGTGGATCGGTACAAAGAAGGGAACATACATTTCAGAGGCCATGGAAATGGGAGAGTGGAATGGCAGGGAAGGAAAGCTGCTAGTGTTCCTTTAGCTGCAACACAATCTCTCCTGCTAGACTCCACCAAGACTACAAAGTACCAAATGCACTTTTGCTCCACTCTCCCCCTTTCCTGTGTGCCCTTCTGTCCCTGCCCCTTGCAGTCCTTCCCTCCAGTCTTCACTCTCTCCTTTCACTCCTCTCACAAGACATTCTTGAGGGCCTGCTGTATTCCAAATACATTGACCTTACACAAGTGAATCAGATTCACTCTCTGCTATTTCAAGGCCCCACAATCTATAATCCATTATAGTTTTATAGCACTTTATAAAGAACATTCTCATGCAGGGCAGGGAATTATTGTCTCCACTTATAAATGAAGAAATTGAAGCCCAAAGAGGTTAGGTGAATTGTCCAATATTGACCTTGCAGTATATAACATAAGTTTCTCTCCCTGTTAAGTTTCACCATGGGCTGCATTATTAATATACATATACTTTGACAAATGTGTATATACGCAAATATATAAACACAAATACTTACATGTGTATACAAAATAATACTAGATATCTATGAAAAAAAGTACTCTGCACCTTGTAAAGGCTAAGCAAGTATAAGTTAGGACCATTACTATGCAGAATCAAAGTAAATAAGCAAAAGAGTAAGCTAAGCTTTTAAATATCTGACAACCATTCTCCTGCTTGCAAAAGCAATACATTTCTAAGTTCAGGATGAACCATTCAAGAAACCTAGTTGGGCTGAAGAGAAATCAATCAATCAATCAATCAATCAATCAATCTACCAAGGTAGAAATGTACTGGATTCATCACCAGAAAGTTAAGGAATAGATTCACCAAAGGCTTTGGAAGTGAAAGTCAAAGCTTTCATATAGCCATAAGATCTACTAAAGGGAAGGGAGGAGGGAGGTATGAGAACTAGAAATGTGGGAAGACCATTTATTTTTTCTCAATATACAAATAAATATAAGAAAGTGAAAGTAGCTATATGGGTTAGCTTTAAAAAGTAAAAATAAAAAAAATGAATTCAAAAGTATTTGTTCTTCAAACTGAACTAACAAGGAAAATGGGAACAGATCTATAGACGGACAGCAGATGACAGCTGGTGGTAGGGGGAGTGAGGGGGTGGAGGGATTGGGCAAAACGTAAAAAGGACTCATGGACATGGACAACAGTGTGGTAATTGCTTGGGGGAGAGGAGTATAAGGGGACTAAATAATAATGGGAAAAAGACAATAAAGATTAAATTAAAAAACAAATGTATTTGTTCTTATATAATATATGAATTCAAGTATGCCAATGAGATCACTTTTGTAAGAAGAGCTAGTTTTACACACCTAATGTTCGAGAAGTTTCCTGATAGAAAAGGCTTCTCTGTGCCACACGCATTATCCCATATGCAGTGGACTGTACATTCCATGCCTATTTCACATTGTTCAACAGCTGTCCCAAGCCCTTATATAACAGAGAAACACAGCTTAGAGTGAGGAAGAGAGAATAAAAACAGTTCTAGCAACTTTAGAAGTAACTAAACAAAACAAATTGGTAGACCCAAGTGCTTACTGGGATCTAGCTATCATGCTAAATGAGTTCGAGTTACTACTTTAATTCTCCCGACAGCCTGCAAAGTACATAATCTTATTGCCATCTGATAGGTGAGCAAATGTCAAAGGTTGAACAACCTTCCTAGATGTTGCTTTTTCTTATCTTGCCTTCCAAGACTCTGAGAGAAACAGATGTTTAATTAGCAGATGAACTAGAAAAGGACACTATAAATGACTCTAAAACTTAAGATTTATTGTGAATTCACGTCAACTGAATTGACAATATGACTAAAACTAAACATCTGAAACTAACATAGTCTACATTTTGAGATCGTCTACACAGTAACAATACAACAAATAGCCAACCATACACTTCAATAGAAGTAAGTTTGGAAAGGAAGAGGTACTTCAAGAGAGATACTATATGATCTGGATCTAATAAAGTCTTTGGAAGTGAAAGTCCAAAAGGTTTTGATGACAGGAAGGAAGTTACCTGAGACTTAGGGAGCTTGGTGTAAAAGAGGAAACCTTGAATTTTGGTGATGCTACAGGTGCTGCTATTTCTCTCTGGAAAGCTTCAATGTACCTCTTCTTCCTAGCTGTACTTAAACTCCTACTGCACAGGTTTTTACAAAATTAAAAAGTTTTAATTTGGTTTGGCATAAAGCCAGGAAGGTATTCCTCAAGAGAATATGTCCCTTAATGAACCCATGCCTCTTCCCAGATCCTTCTGCTCTTCTTTCTGAAAAGAGTAAATTTCTCTGATATGGAACAACCCTTTCTCTGTAGTTTCACCCTGTCTTTCCACAAGTTGGATCTTCTCTCACAGTTTCCTTCATATTTTGAGGGATTCTTTCTTTAAAAGTTCTCTTATCTTACACTCACCTTCCTTAACACTGAGCTAAAATGCTGGGTTCTTGAGGTCACTAAGACAAAGAGTAAAGTAGTTTTAATTTAATTGTGCTGTAAATAAGCTCACTTCTATCTCCAAGAAAACCTCTGTATGGATTCAGACCAATTATTTCTGGAGTTCTTTTCTCTGCAACCATGTGTCCTAAGAAATTAGAATCACCTAGACAAAGCCAGGTTGCGAATGTGTTTCCTTTACCTTGTCTTCTAGGAAAGCTAGAGAGAAATAGATGAAGTAATTAGGAGGTAAACTAGAAAGGGAGACTAAAATAACTGAAATTTAGGGTGTATCATGAACCCACAATGTCAGCAAGACTGTCCAACTATAGTAGCTTCCACTTTCACTTATATTTGAGAACTAATCCTCTTTTGAGAAAGATTTCACAAAATTTACAACCAAGCATCTCATGTAACAACATATAAGATGAATGAAGAAACTGAAGAAAGAAATTGGGAAATGTTAAGATGGGTTTTTCTCCCTACCTGCCACTAGAGAGCTGTTGACTTCCTTGAACAAGAGCTGAAAAGTTTCCTATATGCATATAACATTCATTGGATCACTTATTTGTTTACACAGTTTCAAGGCCCTCTGCTGGGCTATATATTGTCTGGCTGAGCACCAAAACAAGTTTTAAAATGTAAATTAAATACAAATGGCAAAAGCCACATATCTGAATAGTTACAAATGAAAGTCACAGAGACATTTTCATAAATATCCTTGTCATTAATCTTCTCTAAAAAATTCTTATGCAATAGGCATTTTATGAAAGGCCAAACCATTTTATTCTCACGGCTAAATGAGGAGGAATAGCAAAACTTCCCTTAAAAGTTCTGAGATTTATAGAGAGCTTTTAAACACACACACACACACACACACACACACACACACACACACACACACACGGGAGATGCTTTTCCTCTCATGTCTTCCATAAACTAAATAATGCACCAAGGCAATTTCTTCTATCCCTCTCCAAAGAAACAAGGTGCTTCAGCAAACAAAACTCCCCAAGATTAGAGCTGATCCAAGTTCTCCCAGTCAATGTTACTGCTTTGGTATTGACAGTAGGCAGAAAGAAAAACGGAGCTTCCTATCTTATCCTTTTTTGATTCACTTTTTTCCTTTCATTTCTTGTCTCAACTTCTTCACATCTAGCCTCATCTTCTTCTCATCTAGTCTCTTTATTTTCATCTCCTGTCCATACATATCATTAGGAAAAATGTTTTAGCATAGTGAGGTAGCATGGTTTACAGTAAAATGGCCAAAAAAAGGTAAAAGTGCTGCCTCCCCCATTTGCTCCACCCACCTACAATAATCTCTTCCTCAGCACCAGCTATTCCATTCGTGAATATACATATGAATATATACATGAATCTTAACAAAAACAGAGCAGTTAGAAAGAGGCAATTTATGATGTTAAGCTAGAAGAGATGATTCAACTCTCTATTTCTCACTCACTGCATGACTTTGGGCCACTCATGTATCTGCTCTGAACTTCAGTTACTTTCTCTGTGCAATAGAACTAAAGGTCCTAACCATCTCACACACGAGGTATGTGAGGTTGCTTTGTCAACTGTAAAGGGCTAGACAAGGGAAAAGGAATATCATTTTCTTCTTCTTCTCTCTGGTATTTTTCTCTAATTCTAAATAGGCTAATAAAAATCAAGACAATAAGCAGAACTTGTGTATCTCAATAATTTTTTAAAATATGGAATAATACAACAAGAAAAAGTTTCCCCTTTTTTTTACTCTGGGAATTGAAAGCTTAAAGGCAAAAATGAAGATTTAAAAGTGAAAGTTTCTTGATGTCCTCTGCTCTTTCTGTTAATTTCCTTTAGACTGATTTCCTTATATTGCACGTTTCATGCATAATTTGCATCATAATGGCTATTTTATGAGTTGATGATTCTTTTATAAGAAATGGTTTTTTGTGTAATCAAGCAGAGAGAGAACTGTCTCAAGGTTCACTTACAAGAAATTCAATTATGAATTGCTAAATGTACCGCTCACACAGAGAAGACTGAAACCTGCTTTTTTTTTGTTTTGTTTTAATGTATCATTAGGTATTAATGACAGTATTTCTTTGCTTGTCAAGGCCAACTCATGACATTTCAACTTTCCATTCAAGGAATGAAATGACTCTAAAGACTGAGTAGTCTAATGTTCTATAATCGAGCTCACTAAATTAAATAACTTTCTTTAATTTGAATTTAGCAAACAGGTATAAACCTACTGCTACATATAGGCAGTATGCTACGGGAGGTAGGAAAGGACAAATATGAATAATGGATATAACTGCTGCCCTCAGGGAGCTGAAATTCTAATAGGTAAAAAAAGGAAGAATACACAACATGTAAGAAACATGCTGAGGAACATATGAAAACTAGGGTTCGTGGGCACTAATGAGAGAGGGACACCTACTACTAGTGAGGAGCAAGAAAACCAAGCTTCCTGTTCTTTATAGATCATATTCACTTATTACAACCAATAAAGCTAACAAATAGAGATAAATTAATCTATTCAACATCTTTACAAACTCCGATGTTAACTCTCTGGACGTTTGACGTCTTCTTATAATACAAGAAGCTTCATTTCCACCCTAATGACAAGAAAAAGCCAGATAATCTACAAAATTATTTCTTGAACCTGTCAGACAGTTCAAAAATCTTGGGGAAACCAACTAGCCTGAATTCTAAGGAAAGACAGACACTTTCAAGGAGGGATGGGATGCCTGTACTTGCTTACCTGGGGCAGAGCAGGAGGGTAAGAACTCAAAAAAAATTTTTGACGAACTGCAAAAGGCAGAGTGTGGACTAGCATGAAAGCATAGAACCCCTGGGAGTCTGAGGTACAAAGACGCAAAGGAAGCTTGGCATCCACTTGCAGGTTGTTCTTTCTGGAACTCACTGGGCATGCATTAAATTGATTGGGCGTGATGGCAAGGAGGGTGGGGCAGGAGACCAGGAGCACTCTACTTGGTGGTTCAGGCCTGGAAGAGGAGAGGGGTGGGGCGAATAATAGTCATTCTGGCACAAAGCCTATCAAGGTCCTTCTTCCCTACCTTCTCTAAGGTACAACATTTCTAAACTGCTAAAGGATTGGAAGTACACCCTATGACTCTCAGGGCACAGTTGAAAACCAGCTGCAATTGAGGATGGGATTAGAAAAAAACCCATTATCCCTTTGGGTAAGGCAGGAAACAGACTTGAGTTCAGACCATCCCAAATTCTCTATCATTCAGGATGAGGCAGAATCACTGATAAGAAAGCCCCATGCCTGAGATCTAGGGACACAATATCTATTTAAGATTCTGGCTGAACCAGGACAACATAGAATGAACTCCCTGCCCCTTGCCTTTCCCAACTAAGCAAGCAAACATTCATCCCACATGTATCTATTTATCATCTCCAGTAAAAATCAGAAATATTGTAATAGGAATTACTTTAGTATTATTCCCACAAGAAAACCCTTGCTACTTAAGGAAGCCAAGTATGGCCAAGACTCAATGACTCAGCAGGTAGTCTAGCTTTTCCACAGCACACATAGATAATGTCTCCTTCCTCTCTCTATCACTTCTTCACACTCAGCTAACTCTTACCTCTAGGCAATGTCCATCAAGTCTTGATCGCATAATGTTATAATTAGTAGACTCACTCAGACACGTCATCTCTCAGGAGATATCAAACCACATATGTGCAGTCAGCTCCCGTTTTGAGAATCTGTACTCATTCATTCTCTTGCTCTTGGACCTTCTATTCATCCAATTATGTTGATCAGTCCTTCCTATGTATTCCAAGGTCATCTCTCTAACTCAAAGTCCCCTTTGAGTACTTTACTTACACAGATAGAGAGGATTTCACATCTGTACTTTGTAGCCAGACATATATGTACTAGAAAAATAAAATGTTTATATCTTTGTATAAGCTAAGAAATAGCTAACTACAATGTGAAGGCAATTCAGCCCTCCAATTGTTAGCTGGAAAGGGAACAGTATAATCTTTTTAGAGAAATAGATATTTCTTTATTGGTTAAAAACACTAAACATCATAAATTTTAAGTCATTCTCCAAAGTATATCAATACAATTACAATATTTACAACAGAAAAGAAGTTCTTAAATACAGATCAGTAAACACATATATATACATACACACACACACAAAATCAAGATTCAAAGACAAGCAAATCTATAGCATAGGTCCCAATAGAGGTGTGTCTTACATTAGAAAGAGAATTATGTTAATGACCAGAAACAAATATGAGAGTTAAATGTACATGACTTTTAGTAAAGATGTCTTAATAATGAAGTTGCCCAGGGATCCTACCTAGGATAGTTTTATTTAGCATTTTTATGCATTATCCAAAACAGGGAATGCAGAGTAGAACCTTTACATCTGTGGAGTACAGAATCTCTTCTAGATTAATAGATGTCAAAGTAATAATGACAAAATTTAACATAAGATGATTTCACAAAACATTGTGAGTAGAAAAAATTGTGGAGACTGAACTATTTGAGAAAGAGATAGTCTATAAAAAACACAATACTGGTTTTAAAGAAAAATAATAATAGCCAGCAAATAATAATCATAGCTGTTAATAGTTATAAGGTATCATATACATCATCTCATCCACTTAACAATCTTTCACAATAGCTATTCTTCCTGTTTCATAGACAAGCTAACAGGCTCAGAAGTTTAAGTAGTTTGCCCAATACTACAACAATGGTTGTTGGATGTGGCTGTAAAAAACAAAACAGAATGTGACACATGATTATTAAGCTTTGATTCCTTGGTAATTTTAAATGTCTAACATATTTTAGGGGAACTAATAGAAAACCAAATTTGACAGTAGAAATTCCATTCCTGTACTTGGTAGGATGACTTCCATGCTCTTAAATCCACAGCCTTCATTAATAAGTTGGCAGGAAGTTAGAGAATAATAAGTTTGGAGAAGGAATAGTGGTCTGTACGAGAGACTGAAAGCTAAAGACAGAAAGTTTGCTAAAAAAAGCCTCTTTGGAATTGTATGGAAGAATGCCAAACTCAATGTTACCAGTAAATGTGACTTGGTATTACAAATTATTTGCAAAGAGAATGAATTCCTGAGAAATCTGTTCATAGCGTATTTATGCATGAAATCAACCAGCAGAGGGGGCTGCTAAAAGAATATACAGTAGAGGCTACCAAGCCCCTACCTTAGTCACAGGTTGTTTTACAAAAGTCTGTTTCTAAGCCAATTGTTTACAATGCAGCATTCATTTCACCAGGGGAACAATGTTCCAAATCTGGGATCAGTACTGTAGCCCTCAAGCCAAATCCAGCCCACCACCTGTTTTTGTATGGCCCACACGCTAAGAATGGTTTTCACATTTTTAAAAGGTTGAAAAAAAGTAAAAGATGACTAATATTTCATGACACATGAAAATTACATGAGATTCAATTTTCAGTGTCCATAGATAAAGTTTCACTGGAATACAGCCACACTTATTTGTTTATGTATTGTCTGTGGCTGCTTTCACATAGAAGACTTGAGACAGAGACCATATGGCTCACAAAGCCTAAAACAAAGGTACACACACTATGTGGCCCTCTACAAAAGAAATCTGCCAGTCTTCATCACAAATGATTATTACACTCCCAGACTAGCTGGCAAAAAGTATATAATTTAAAACAGGGGTGTCGAACTCATTTTCACAGGGGGCCACATCAGCCTCGAGGTTGCCTTCAAAGGGCTAAATGTAATTTCAACTCCTCAACAGTTAAGTAGTAGTTACATTTATACAGTCCTAAAATTATTTCGGTCCTTTGAAGGCAACTAAAATGAGTTTGACACCCTTGATTTAAAATGAGGTTGTGCTGTAGCGTTAACAGCATCCCCAAGTCTATGCCTAGAGATCTTTTGAGAATGCCAGTGGCATTCCAACTGTGTAAGCAGTGAATATCAAAGCAAATCTTTCAAAGTCATACTTTTAAATACCTTTGCTTATGCTATACAGTCCATTTGGAATACCCTTCCCCCAACAAAAACGATAAAAATAGCTAGCATTTATGAGTTAACAAAATTGAGCATTTTCAATATATTTTAAGTATTTTTACATGCATTGTTCTATTTAATTCTCACAACAACTAGATGAAACAGTTGCTATTAATATGCCCATTTACAGATGGAAAAACTGAGACCAAGAGATATTAAAATAACTTGCTGCAAGTAACACTTCTAATAAGTGCCAGGGCCAGGATATAAACCCTGACAATCTAGAACAATCTTGGGTATTGTGCTGTTTATCCACTAATCACAAAGCTATATTTCTTTTCCAACTTTTGAAAGCCCTTCCAATTTTTAAGTCAATTCAAATGCCATCTTCTTCATAAAGCCTTGTTCCCATATTTCCTATACCCACAAGTTCAAAATAATTACATTAGACTGCAGCTGTATCAGAGGGTTACTGGACAATCAAAAGATAATAAGCCTGTACACTATTAAGAGGGAGATGCAGAAAAAAAGGACTCAGAGGGCCACATCTCAACATTGCAGCAGGCTGACCCAGGTATCACTAGTGATAAGGAATGCGGTGTTGTTACTTATGACTCCAAAATGTCTCATGATTTAAATATCACCTGGAAGGAGTGAAACTTTGAAATACAGTATTTACAGAGATAATGAGTTGTCTAGCATGATAGCAAGGTGAAAATCCATGCTGAAGCTGAAAACAATTAAATATGTGCTCCTAATTAAATACTGGTTACCAGATATATCAAGAAAATATTTCATTTGATTCTACAACAAGGGTACTAGTGGGGATGAAGTTAAGACTCAGATATATATACCACTGTATGGAGCTAGGCGACATCTTTAGTCCTGTGGTACCACAGTTCCAAGAGTATTGGAGATCAGACCCACAACGAAAGAACCCAAGAAAAGAGGCAGCAAGCTAGCTTCCAGAAAGAGAAAAACAGAGAGGGAGAAAATTAAATGGCAGAGAGGGATGGATGTAAACAACATTTGAAAATAATGAAATATTATTAAAGCTTTCCAAATTTGATAAAAACCATACTAAAAAAAACAGATCCAAGAAGTTCAAAGAATGCCAACAAGCATAAAAAGTAACCTTATGATTAAATAGCTCAAAATAAATAATAAAGAGAAAATTTTACAAACAACCAAAGGAAGAAAAATACATGCTATGTACAGAAGAGTAAAGACAACTAAAATGTCAGATGTCTCACTGAAACCAATGCAAGTGAGGAGACAGGAGCAACACTTTTGAAGTACTTAAAAACAATTTTAAAAAATGAAGACCATCAACCCTGTCTACTTAGAATTCTGTAGCTGCAAAAATGTCTTTTAAAAAATAAAGGTGAATATAGAGAACACTGAAGGTTCCACCAGAAAACTATTAGAACTGATAAATGAATTCAGTAAAGTAGTAGGATACAAAATAAATACTTAAAAATTGGTTGCATTTTTATACACTAATAAGTAACTATTAGAAAAATTATCAGGGAAGCTAAGAAAACAATCCCATTAAAAATACCCAGGAATTAATTTAACCAAGAAGGTAAAATACCTTTACTTAAAAAATTATGACACTGAAGAAGGAAACACAAGAATATATCAATAAATGAAAGCACATACTGTGCTTAAGGACTGGAAGAATTAACATCATTAAAATATCTATACTACCCAAAACAATCTATAGATTTAATGCAATTCCTATCAAGATTCCAATGGCTATTTTCACAGAACTAGAACAAATAATCCAAAAACTTGTATGGAAACACAAAAGACCCCAAATAGCAACAGCAATTTTGAAAAAGAAGAACAAAGTAGGAGGTATCATACTACCTGATATCAAGGCTACATTAATCAAAACAATATGGCACTGGCATAAAAACAGACACATAGATCAAAGGAACAGAATAGAGAGCCTAGAAAGAAAAGCATGCCTATATGGCCAATTTATCTATGACAAAGGAAGCAAGAATATACAATGGGGTACAGACAGTTTATTCAATAAATGATGTCAGGAAAATTGGATACATGAAAAAAATGAAACTAGATAATCACATATAAGAATAAATTCAAAATCATTAAAAACTTAAATGTAAGACCTGAAACCATAAAACTCCTAGGAGAAAAATAGGCAGTAAAATCTTGAACATTTCTCTTGTCAGTATACAAGGTCCAGCACAAATAAGACCTCTTTATTATTACATAAAAATCTTTTATTACAAAATCATAAGCATGTATTTCTGTAACATAACAATATCACTCTCAAGCACACCATATGACATTTTAGGTGAAATGTTCAAATTGCTGTCCATCATGTGTGAGACATTCATGTACACTATCAACCATGCTCAATGGTGTTACTTCTGCCAGACCTGTACTTTCTGACATATCTTCTGGGATAAGGGAAACAAAACTAAAACAAACAATTTGGACTACATCAAACTAAAAGGTTTTTGTACAGCAAAAGAAACGCTCAACAAAATGAAAAGGACAACCTACTGAATGGGAGAAGATATTCGCCAATGATACATCCAATAAGTGATTAATACCCAAAACTTATTTAAAAACTCATACTATTCAACACCAAAAAAAAACAAACAAACAAACAAAAACCCCTCCACAAACAATCCAATTAAAAAGTGGGCAGAGAACTTGAATAGACACTTTTCCAAAGAGGACATACATATATTGTCAATAGACATATGAAAAGATGCTCAACATTACTAATCATCAGAGAAATACAAATTAAAACCATAATGAGATATCACCTCACACCTGTCAGAATGGCTATCAATAAACCAAGAAACAATAAGTGTTGGTAAGGATATGGAGATGAGGGAACCCTTGTGCACTGTTGGTGGGAATGCAGATTGGTACAACCACTAAGGAAAACAGTATGGAGGTTCCTCAAAAAATTAAATATGGAACTGCCTCATGACCCGGTGATCTCACTTCTGGGTATATATCTGAAGAAATCCAAAACACTAATTTGAAAGCATATATACATCCTCATGTTCAATGCAGCATTATTTACAATAGCCAACATATGAAAACCACCCAAGTGTCCATTAATGGACGAGCTGATAAAGATGTGGTATAGATATAAAATGAAGTATTACTTGGCTATAAAAAAAGAATGAAATCTTGCCCTGGCTGAAAGGCTCTGTTGGAGGGTTGTTCCATACACCAAAATGTTTAGAGTTCGATTCCCAGTCAGAGCACATACCTAAGTTGCAGACTCAATCCCTGATCAGGGCACATACAGGAGGCAATCAATTGATGTTCCTTTCCCATATCAATGTTTATCTCTCTCTCTCTCTCCATCTCTCTTTCTCTCCATCCCTCCCCTCCCTCCCTCTCTAAAATCAGTGAATATATCTGCATATTGTTGGGTGAGGATTTTAAAACAACAACAAATTGTGGCTGAGTGAGACAGAGGGTTCCTAGGAAGGCATTCCTCCTAAAGGACCCACACATGAAATTAATCGGACTCACTGGCACTGAGCTCCAGCACTAGGGCAGCAGCTCAAAAGGCACCAGGGACACAAGGGGAAGAACTGAATTGTTGACTTCTGGGCAAGGGCTGGAGGGGCAGCTCTCTCCAGACAAAAGTGCTGGCAGAGGCCATTTTTACTTTGCTGAGCCCTCCTCCTCACACAGAAACAGAAACTACATCTGAGTCTTGATAAACCTGGTATATACACTGTTTACCTCACCCTGGTGACTCCCTGAGAACCTGCCCCACCCAACTTGCAGGCCCACCCAAACTGTTTCCAATGACTTTTCCATACAGACAGCCTCTCTTGGCTCTTGCTTTGGACTTTCCTAAAAACTCTCAAACAAGCAGCATCTGGCCTCTGCATAACTCATACCTCTTGCTAAGTGGCTTCAGGCCCAGCACCAGTGGTAGCCAGACTTGGTCCATAGCTTGGTCTCTCCCAGGCAGCTCTAAGTCCAGCACAAATAGCAGCCATTTGCAGATCACGCTGTTGCTCATGCCAGGTGGCCCTGGGCACAGAACAGGCAGTGACTGTCCTTGTTCTGCACCTCCCAGTAGGCCCCAGAACCCGCACACCCAGGAGACAGCTTCAGACTAGGCTGATTACAACACAACCACCTCTACAAGTGAAACACTCAAGGGGTAAACTTGGGAGCACCAAAGCCCTGCTGAAGCAAGCCCTGCTCTGTGGGGTTAGCTCTTGCATAGCAGCTACCCCACTGTAGTCACAACTGGTCCTCGCAGCTCATTGACCTGGGGGTCAATCCCTCCCAGTGATGTGTGAACAGCAATCAAGGCTCGACTACAAGAGGATAGTGCACAAAGACCATACAGAGGTGTATCTGGAGCAGCCAACTCCAGTGACTATAGAGGCTATGCCATTGGGCCCTAGAAGACATCTACTACAGAAGACTATTCTACCAAGAGCAGGAAATGTAGCTCTACCTAATATATAGAAATGAACACACAGAAGCACCCAAAATGAAGCAGCCTGAATGAAACAACAAGAGGAATCCCCAGAAACAGAACTAAATGAAATCAAGGTGAGCAAATGACTAGATACAGAGTTCAAAACAATGGTTAAAAGGATGCTTGAGGAACATAGTAAGAACTTCAATAGCATAAAAAAGGACATAGAAACCATAAAAAATAACCAGCCACCAATGAATAACACACTAGCTGAAATGAAGAATACATTACAGGGAATCAAGAGTAGAATAGATGAAGCAGAGGATCAAATCAGTGATTTGGAATATAAGGAAGCAGAAAAGGCCAATGAGAACAACAACAACAAAAAAAACCAACAACAACAGAAAAAAAAACCAAAATGAGGACACTGTAAGGAGACTCTGGCACAACATCAGACATAACATTTGCATCTTGGTGGTACTGGACAGAGAAGAGAAAGAGCAAGAAATTAAAAACCTATTTCAAAATAGTGACAGAAAACTTCCCCAACCTGATGAAAGAAATATACATACAAGCCCAGCAAGTGCAGAGGGTCCTAGACAAGATGAACCCAAAGAGGACCATACCAAGACACATCATAATTAAAATGGCAAAAAATAAAGACAAAGAGAAAATCTTAAAAGCAGCAACAGAAAAGCAGTTAGTTACCTATGGGGGAGCTCCCATAAGACTGTCTACTGATTTCTCAATAGAAACTTTGTAGGCCAGAAGAGACTCACATAAAATATTCAAGGTGATAAAAAGCAAGGACCCACAACCAAGATTACTCTACCCACCAAAGCTATCATTTAGAATCAAAGGACAGATAAAGAATTTCCCAGATAAGTAAAAGCTGAAGAAGTTCATCGCCACCAAACCAGTATTACAAGAAATATTAAAGGATCTGCTTTATGAAGAAGAAAAAAAAGATTTAAAAATTTGAGTACTAAAATGGCAATAAAAATTACTTGAAATGCAAATAGATTAAATGTTCCAGTCAAAGACATGGTGATCGAATGAATAACAAAACAAGAACCTTACATATGCTCTAAAAGAGACTAAACTTCAGATCAAAAGAAACACACGGACTGAAAGTAAAGGCATGGAAAAAAGATATTTCATAAACATGGAAACAAAATAAAGCTGGGGCAGCAATACTTATATCAGAAAAAATAGACTTTAACAAAGGCCAGAACAAGAAACAAAGAAGGACCCATCAACTCCACTTCTGGGTATTTATTTGAAGAAACCCAAAATACTCAACCAAAAAGACATGTTTACTGCAGCATTATTTACAATAGCCAAGATATGGAAGCAATCAAAGTGTCCATCATCAATAGATAAATGGATGAAGGAGAAGTGGTACATATATACAATGGAATATGACTCAGCCATAAAAAAGACTGAAATCCTGCGAACTGAAGCAACATGGAAGGACCTAGAGGTTATTATGCCAAGTGAAATAGGTCAGACAGAGAAAGACAAATACCAGATGATTTCCTTGATATGTGGAATATTTAAAAAAATAAACAAACAAGCAGCAGAAAAACAGACTTATAGATACAGAGAACAATTCGAAGGTTGCCAGATAGGAGGGGGGTTGGAAATAGGCAAAAAGGTGAAGGGAATTATAAGTACTAGTTGGTAATTATAGAAGAGTCACAGGGATATAAAGTACAGCATAAGGAATATAGTCAATAGTATTGTAATAACTATATATGGTATCAGATGGATACTAGATTTATTAGGGTGATCACTTTGTAACTTATATAAATGTCTAATTATGGGGTTGTACACTTGAAAGTAATATAATATTGTATGTCAACTGTAATTTAAAAATAACAAATAAAAAGAAATAAAGCTTCAATTTATGTGCAAAATTTGGGGGGAAAATACAATTTCACACTTGGCAGGCCAAGTGAATTATAAACAGTTTTTGTTTGCCTATTAGTGGTACCATTTAAGCTGATAAGCAGATAGACCAACCACTGATGTCAGTAAGGTGAGAACTATACTATTCATATACATTAAAATTTGGGTGAGATGTTTTGGTAACTACTGTGCAGTTATTTTAACAGTGGCCATCCTTGCAATAATTAATTTTTACTAATAACAATGCAGTCCCATCACTCACTCAGTAGTAGAAATCATGTTTACAAGTATACTCAAAAACATTAGATCTGATAAAATAGCATGAAGAATGCTAGACAGCCACCACAGTTTGTCATGCTGCTAATTTAGGAAAGGGCAACTTCTCCTGAGTTATTTCATGTTGTGATGTTGTGATAAAGAGAGCAAAAGCATCATTAAAGTCAAATTTTTTCTATGTTGATTACAAAGCTTCACATTCATTTCTACGAGAACATACATCATTAATTACATGATTTTAAAAATATAAAGTCTTGCCCTGGCTGGCGTAGCTCAGTGGATTGAGCGTGGGGCTGTGAACCAGACGATCGTGGTTCGATTCCCAGTCAGGGCACATGCCTGGGTTGCAGGCCAGTTCCCAGGAGGGGACGCACGAGAGGCAACCATGCACTGATATTTCTCTCCCTCTCTCCTTCTCTTCCCCTCTAAAGATAAATAAAATCTTTTAAAAAATAAAAATATAAAGTCTTCAGGAAGCTATCCCTCTTATAATCTGTTGTAACAAGTACATTTTGGGGACAGATCATGCCACTTAACCATAGCAAGACACACTGGCTCAAAGACAGTGATATTTCTGCTCTAGCCAACACACTCAGCAGAAACAGAAGGTTCAAATATCATTGCACTGGCTGGTCTCTTGACTCTCTCCTGAAAAATATGAAGTGTGGGATGGTGCTTTTGTACCACCTAGAATCTTTTTTTTGTCTTGTGACATTCTCCGACTTTTAGCTGAAAGCTTTGTTATGTAAGAGATTGAAATTATAGAAAGGTCAAGTGGTATCAACCCAGGAGGACATTCACATGTGACGCTGTTAACTAATTTCAGTTCATCATCACATCACAGAACATTTTGCTGGGCAAAAAAGAATTCCATGAGAATTTGGAATATGCTATCAGATACATATTTTAGCATATTTTTATGTTAAAAAGTATTCCTTATAATTGAAGAGGGTAGTTGAAACTTGGAATGCTATCTTTATTATCAATTTTTTTACATTAATTTTCAAATTTAAACTTAAAAGTCTGACACAAAATCCAATGGACAGAAAACTGTACTTGAACAACAATTAAAATAAAAATTTTAAAAAAACTATGAAGGGATAAAAGCTGTAATGAAGATTTTATAGTGAGTTATTTATGAGCAGTTTGTGTTATATATTATCAATTGTTTAATGAACTGTAGATGAAATGTAAAAAAAAAGAGTTTTGGGGGGAAGGGAAGAGGATATATATTGTATTTTAAACAAGCATATATGCATATATCTATATATAACATAATACAGAAATAAATCTATGAGAAATCTATATTAAAAAATCCAATGGAGAAGATAATGAGCAAAGGAAAAGAAAAGAGGAGGAAAGATTCCTACGTATCACCTAGAAAGACACACAATCACACCTTGTTTTGCACACCAGATGTTCTCCTAGAGGCCTGGGTATAGAAAGTCTTTTTTTTTTTTTTAAAAGTGTAAATTTTGGATGCATGAAATTACTTTTATTTTTTAAAATAAGCATACAATAAATCTTTAAATTCTTCATATTTAACATATAGAATCACAGACTATCAGAGTCAGGTTGAAAGTCTTTAGGGAGTATCTAACCTAAAATCACCCATTTTACATGACAGGAAAACTGAGCTCCAGAGTGGGATGAGGACATAAGTTAGTAACTTTAATAAATTAAAGTTCAATGAATTGTCTTTATGTCTCCCTGTCATAAATAACCCATGTCTAAGTTATCTGTTGCACACATCTGGAATATTACAGAATGAGGCACAGCCGACTCAGAGCATGACATAAGATTCTTAATTATTAGCAAGTGTTAAAATTTCTAGCCATTTTAAACATTGGAAAATTCTGATTTATTACTGCTGGTAGAGTTTTTATTAACTGAGAATGAATATCCACTTTTAGAACAATTTACATTTCCATATAATTACAGGATTTTTGGCTGGAAGGATTCTTAAAGTTTCAATTCCCTTTCAAGCTAACCTAATTTTCTATATGATATTAGAATCTTCTCTATAACAGCCATGCCCATTGGTCACTTGGGTATCTGTTTGAATATATTCCATCTTTGAGAACTTTCAACTGTGAAAAGGATTTTCTTTAATTGTGCCAAAATGTATATCCCTTTGATCTCTCTATCCATTACCCCTACACCAAGGGTACTACATTTTGACAACACATAAAACGTATCTTATCTCCCTCTTCCATATGATAGCCCTTCAGAGCTATGAGGATGGTGAACATATGGTTTCTCCTCTCCAGGCAAAGCAGCTCTGTTTCCTTTAGACATTGTTCATATGATGTGTTTGGGAGAAGGGAAATCATGTGGGTAAAGAGTAGTCTTTGGCATCAACTCTGAAGGTTCAAATCCTATAACCACAACCTGCTCACTGTTATATTTGGATAGTGAATATCCTCTCTGTATCTCAGTTTCCCCCATCTACCAAAAAGAAATAGTAATGTATTGATTCCATAGATTGTTGTAAAGAATAAAATAAATTATTTGTGGAGCACTGGGGTAGACAGGATGATCATTGTCCCCAGTTTTTCATATCCTCCCTGTATTAGAAGTATATACTCATGCTCTTTGCCATGTTTGCAGAGCTACTATGGGTGGACATATTTTCCATCACACTGATGTTGGGTTTAGACAAATGACTGGCTTTAGTCAATGTAATGTTAGCAGGAGTAATATAATCAGAAACTTGAAGCATGCTGGCATGTGCTGTGATGAACTTTGATCAGAATATGCCCTCAGGGAGTTACCACACAAAGTCAACTTAAACCCAATCTGCATTCTGAAGACAAGCTTAGCCTACCTCAAGTCCAGCAGAGCCACAACTGATTCACAGACTTTTGAGAAAAAAAGTTTTTTGTTGTAAGCCATTGAGACTTCAAGGTTGTTAACTATTGCCACAACAATGTGGCATAACAAACTACCCCTCAACTCAGTAGACAACAATAAATACTTAGCTCTAGCTCTCTTGCCAGGCTGACTGGAGTTCAGCAGATTTATGCTGGTCTGGGCTATGATTCACTCCAAAAGCTGCAGATGGAGTCTGGGTCTGCTCCTATATGTCGTATCCTCCTCAGACCAGAAGCTATCCAAGACATATTCATCTTATAGTGAACAGGAAGAGTGTAAGAGGGCAAACCCAACAACAACAACAACAACAAAAAAAAAAAACCCACAAAGAGCATAAGCTGTGTTTTTGTCTGTCACATCAACTAGCTAACCATTAGTGAAAGAAAATTATGTGCCCAAGTCCAAAATCGAGAAGAGGAGAAGTAAACTGTGTAGACCTTGAGTCCAAAGCAATCACACAGCCATGCTCAACATTAATGGGGTGGAAAATTTTACTATTCTAATAGATTTGGGGTGAGAAAGGAGTGAATATTTAACTAAATGATAATCTAATACACCACAATTATCCAGCAAAAACTAACATAAGCTCTTAACAGAATGTTTGGTACATAGAAATTGGAAAGCACAGTTTTCTGTCTTTTACTCCCATCTCATACAGAAAACTGTACTGAAAAACAATTAAAATAAAAAAATATATATATAAAAAAAGGAATTGGAAAGCAAATTCTAGCTATCATAAGTAAACAACATCACAATAATTAGGGTTCTTCTCTATTTCTGTTACTCTCCTATAAATGTCAATTGTTACTGTACCTCTCAAAAATATATGTTGATACAGAAAGAAATGTTATATATGGTATGATTTGGTAAGATTATCCTAGTTCTCATTCTAGGTATTTTTCTTATTTTAAAATGACCTAAGCACTAAAAATTTTGGTAGTCCATTACTCTCACCTAAAATCAGCCCTTTATTCTATGCAGACTGATGCTTAAACATTACTTCCCATTAAGCAAAAGATCATTTAGCTGTATGTATAATTAAATCCATCTTGTTATATTTAATTTAGTTGCAGACTATTAGACATTTTGGAGCCCTGATTTTATTACCTTTCTGTCATACATGTACTCTCTATCTTCATCCAAGTCATTGAGAAAAATGTTTCACTGATAACATAGAAGGAAAGGATTCACCTGGACAATAGCTACCCAGAGAAGCTGTGGAATCCCTACCCATAAAAACAGGGCTGACAGCTTTCGGCATAAGTAGACCTCCTGAAAACCCTGAAAGTTGTCTAAGTTCATTCTTTCTCTGTTCTTCCTGAGCAGCTGCTTGAAGCCTGTGCTGAGGCCATGAGTCTGTCGGGGAGAGGAGGGTGGAGGGCCAAATCTGGAAGCAAAGAAAGCTCTCCTTCTGGGTAGGAACTAATGGGTCCTGCCAAGCCATCCCTGAATAAAGGAGCAATGCTATGGGTAGAAAGAGCAGCACCAGCAGTGGGCTACACATCTTTGGCTGGAATGGCAGAGTTTTCATTGACAGTAAAGACTGACTGCTTAGACTAGGAAGGCAGTGCCAAGAATAGAAAACATTTATCACAATTCACAAGACAGAGGCTTGCTGGTTTTTAAAAGGTAATATTTGAACATGGAAAAAATTTAATGATACAAAAGGCTATATAGTGAAAAATAAGTCTCCCTCTTGCCTCTGGCCAATCCTTAGAGGCAACGATTGTTACTCAGACCCTATCACAGTTTTTCAGAGTTATTTCCATGAAATTACAAGCATATTTACACACATAACATTTAATAATCAAAAGGAAGCAGAGCATATAAACTCATTTAATTTTGAACATCAATTTTGTACCTGGAAAGAGTAGAACATCTGAGTTACACATATGAAGTTCCTGAGGTTCACAAAGGCTAATTGATTTGTTAAAGTTGTAAGTCTGTTAAGAGGAAAAGCCAGTATCTGATCTGAAAAGCCAGGCGTGGAGTAAGACCTAAGCATAACAGGCATGAGTTTACATAAAGGAAAAACAGCCACCATACTATTTAGGGAACATTTTCCAAATATGTAAATAGGCTGTAGCCATTTAAAGGGGCAATAAAGAGTTGTTTGGTTGTGACTGGGACCAAAATCCATGCCCTACAACATTAGCCACACCATGGCAGCTTAAAAGAGTGACTGATGATTTCTCTTTTTGCACTTTGTGAGTAGGGGATCTGGTATTTCTCAAGACCCTAAAATATTCTAACTGAAAACTGTCCTAAGAAAAAGGAAATGTTTCAATTCGAAATCTTTAATTAAAACCACATTCATAATTCTAAGTATTTAAAAAGAAAGTTAAAGAAGAAATTTACTTTTGCACATCACAGAGATTAAAATAAACACAGAACCTTGCCAAAAGACATGTCTCCAGCTGCACTGAAGAAACATCAGAGTAGACCAGCACTGCTGCAGCTTTTGCTAGAGAAAGACTGAAGGCAAAGTCATGTACAGAGAGGCAAACAACCATAATGTAAAACTCATGTTCCCTGTTGGAATAGAATTCTGCAGAAATGCATCTTACACACACACACACACACACACACACACACACACAGGGGGGGACGGGGGGGGAGAGAGAGAGAGAGAGAGAGAGAGAGAGAGAACAAGAACTACAGTTGTTCCCCAGTATTAACTCAATAACTATCAGTTGTAAGTCTATTTCCTTGAGGTCCACCAAGGCCACAGATGTTTGCTCCATAAAACTATTGCCACTTTGGGGACAAGCTCAATCAACTTGTGCCTGAAAATAATTCACATGGGTCTTTACACTGCAGAGCTCATTACTTCAGGGATTTCCCAGAGCCCCACATTCCTGGCTGCCTGATCCAATAAGGGAATGCGTGTTTATTTTGCCAGGATACACATTATGGTAGAAGAAAAATCCTTAAAAATTCCTATAATTCCTAAGAAATCCATTGCCTCAAATATGGAATGATTTACCTGTTAGAGAGAAAAGTGGGTCCTTACCAGTCACCAGAATAATGCTTCTTGATATCTCCATCAACAATGTTTATGGTGCATGCACTTTTTATAGAAGTTTACACCAGAAGCTTGGAAGAAGCAGAAGTACTCTAAAAGAAATCAAAGGCCAAAAGCATCTTTTACAGAACACAGATGTGTGAAACACCTACTTAAAACGTCTACTAAACATACAGAGAAGTAATAACAACGAAAAAGATGCTTGGGTGACACGGATACTTTTACCCACATCTGTAGCTTCTATTACCATCTACATGGTGAAGCCTCCCAAATCTTGCTGGCACTCTCACCTGTGGTCTAGACCTGTGTATTCACTATCTTGACAACTTCACATGGGTATTTCATAGCATCTCAAATGCAGTGTGTCCGAAGTCAAACTTAGCTTGTCCTCTCCCAAATATGTTCCTTTCTCGAACTGCCTCCTCAGTAAAGAGCAACATTCTCCCAGTTGTTGAACACAGAAACAGGGAGGTCATCCCTCACTTCTCTCCCCTTCTTTCCCTCCTCCCCAGATATTTAATCTACCACTCTATCTATCTCACTCATCTACTTCTTTCTATTGCATTGTCATACTCTAACCCAGTTTCTACAACCACCCACTGGGGCACCTGCATTAGCCTAACTGAATACCCTGCCTTCTGCCATTCCAATTCATTCTTGACTTGGAGTCAGAGTAATCTTTTAATAACACAAATTGATTCAATCTCTTCTTTGCTTAAAAAACATCCGTGGTTTCCCATTACTACTGGGATGAAGCCTCATAATGTTAACATGGCCTACCACCCTGTGCCATTTTCTGGTCTCTGGAGCATTCTCCAGCTTCATCATAGCCCCTCACATGTCAAGTCCCTCTATTTCCATTCTAATCAAACTAAATGTTTAATCAAGTGGACACACTAGTATCTCTCATTTCTAGGCCATTGAACCTTCTCTTTCTTCAGTCTGGAATATCGGATCACTCTCAACTACCTTGTCCTGCTTATCTCATATTTATCCACCAGGAAAAAAAAGTCCATGAGAGGCAGTTTCCTACCTTCTCTGTCTTGTTCAGCTTTGCCACTTTAGTGCCTAAACAACATATGCATGTGGTAGGTGCTCAACAAATATGTGCTGAATTAATAGGTGAATATTTTAGGTCTTAGCATAAATACCACTTCCTCAATGTGGCCTTCTATGATTCCCAGAAAAAAAAATGAGATCCCTTAACTACACACTCCTATAGCATCCTGTACATGGGCTATGATCTAGGAACCATTTCCAGACACCAAATTAGAGCTGTTTGTTTCCCTTTTCTCAATGATCACATTTCTGTGCTGCCTATTGTCCCAGATCTGAAACCTATCTACAGTTTATCCAAATTTTTAGTTGTTTAAGTCAAGAGCACAATTCTGGTTCCTGTTATTCCATTTTGGCTGGAAGTGAACATTTCAGGTCAGTTTTCAAGACTAAAACTCACATACTTTACTTTGAAATTTCTATATATTAGCATTCTCTGTGGTTTAGATTCTATTTCCTCCCTGAAGCTAGCTAGCCTTTCCCCCTTGATATCCACTTAAACCCACATGCTAATTTCCACTGAGCCATTGAACCATATTTCTGAATATCTCCGAATCTCCAAAGCCCAGAGCAACATAGGAACATGCAGACATTGAACAACTTAGAAGTTCAATGAAAACTGCCCCAAAATATCCTCACTCATTGCATATCTATTACCCAGCTTAGAGTAAGACATAGGCCTTGTCAAATCAATCCTACAAACAACTGGTTCACTGATTTTGGAAATGAAAATATTAACATTTAACTTTTAACTATTTCAATTCTTTATCAGTTTATTCTTCAAAATAATTAAATCCTACTTATTTATCACATTGTCTACTTTTAAAAAACAATTAGCATTTATTTTGTTATGATTTGCAGCCCCTATACTAAGCATTAACTTATTTAATCCTTTCAACAAACTTATGAGATGATGTCTATTATTATTCCCATTCAATTGATGAGAAAAATGAGGTACAGAAATATTAAGGGAAGTGTCAACATAACATAGCTGGTACACAATGGAGCCAGGACCTGAACACAGTATGAGCATGTGTATTTTATGACTGCCTAAACTGCTTCTTAGTACTTTCTACTTCCAAATAGGATTATAGATGGCTTGAAATAGAAGACATATACAAAACACTTCATTAAAATAGAAATTTAAAATAAAAGTCAGAGTGACTGAAAGCACATATTTCCTTTAAAATTTAGGTTAATATATGTTACTGTAAAAGATCATTAATTTTAGTTCCAAGCTTCCCATCACTTAGGAGTTTAAGGGATTCAATGAGTCAAACACATAAATTTTATTTTATAATAAAAGAAAGGATGTTAATTCATCTTCTAAAAGGAATGTAGGCAATAAGTTCTTACATAATAGATATTGGATTGGCCAAAAAGTCCATATGGTTTTTTCCATAAAATAAAAGATACATTTTTCATTTTCATCAATAACTTTACTGATTTGGCTATTTTGAGTATATCAGCTATCTCTTGCAGGGTGTAACATTATTCTCAATTAATGTCTTAGTGTGATCGAAATCAACTTCAAAGGGTCTACCCAACTGTAGAGCATTGTCCAGCAAGAAATCTCCAGCATGAAACTTGGCAAACTGCTTTTGAAATGTTCGAACAGTCACAGTACTTCTTCAAACACTGCACAAATCTTTTTTGCATTTCAGTTGCATTTTTACCTTTCTTGAAATAATAAAGCATAATATTGTGGAAATGTTGCATATTTTCTCCCTTCTTCAATATTAAAATGGCTACACAAAAATTCACCAATTTTGATGTTTTTTTAAATGCATGCTGATATGACAGCTGTCATAACAATATAATCTAACAAAATTGTTTCAAGTAAAGTTAAAGACAACTAAGCACTAACTAGAGCCATCTTATGGAAAAAGCCAAATGAACTTTTTGGCCAACCCAATATTTCACAATAAAATAAACAACGTTTTTGAGGATGGTTTCATAAAATATTCAATAGCATTCCCTATAATAACTCCAGAGGTATAACATAAAAAGCTCAATAAAAGTATATATGCAGGATAAGAAGTAATGAGATGCAGATAAATATTCATCTGTTGTTTTATCTGGTGTGAGAATTAAACTTGGAATTCATAAAAAGGTAGAGAGAGAGCATTCCTTTACCCATCTTCTTCAATTCTTAGTGAGCTCAGCTAAGATTGTGGCAACATCTGTGCGAGTGACATTGCAGGAAAAGCTCTCCAGTGAAAGTCTGAAATGAAGATATTTTATTGCTGCTGCTTGCAAGAAAATCCATATGCTTTGAATATTAATATACAGATGACAAAGCTGCCATTGTATTATGAAAATAGCTAGAAGAACCCACCTTAAATCTGTGTAGAAATGGGCTACAGGATGGTTGAAAAGAGGCTTAACATTTTCCTCCAAAAGTAAAACAGAAAAGGTAAGTTTTAGCCAAGGAAATTCTATTAGTCTATGTACCAGTTATCTGCATTCATTCATTACTCAACAAATATTTATAGAGTTCTTGCTGTGTGCCAGGCTATGTGCTATAACCACTGGTCACAAATAATCTTCGGAGTAGTTCTATGAAACATTTGATTTGGGGAAAACTGCCTCTTGGGGGTTCAATAAAAACTGGTTGACACACTTATAATTAATATCCCAGCATAGTACTTTCCAAAGTTTGGTATCTACCTTTATGATTTTAGCTAAAGCTTCCTACTATCTATGCTAGTATTTACTTAATATTCTTTCTATGTTGACCACTTTTTTAATTCTCAAATTTTATTTTAATATAAATTTAATTTCTTACTATAATGAAAAATTATTATCACTTGTCAAAAATAAATACAATAGCTAACACTTATTGAGTATTTGCTGGTATGTGGTACTATGTTAAGTGCTTTACATGTATAAGCTCTTTTGATCTTCACATGAACTCCATGAAGTTATCACCATTAGTTCCTTTTATAATTAAAAGCAAATAAACATGGGGAAAGAACCTACGTTTACCCAAGATCTCAAAGCTAGTAGGTAGCAGGCCTGGTATTTCTAATCCAGGCTGAGTAATGCCAAAGCCTGTCTGCCTAAACACTATAATACACTTCTCTGTAAACATAGATAAAAAGTGAAAACAAAACAATGCTATCATATTCTAATTATATATTATTGCCTTTTGAAGTATTTGAGATATTCAGCTAGTGCTAAACTAAGGAAGTATACTTGAGTAAACAGAATTAAAGGAAGCTTGAAACAAGAATAACTTCCTTACTACATGATTCAAATTTCATTCAATTCCATGTCCATGAACCATGTTAAATTAATTCATATACCACCTAAAATTGTCCTACATTTTGGTAAACAAAACTCCAGGATTAAGTGAGGTTAGATAGGGGCTCCTTTGACTGTGATGTCAGTAAGATAAGTAAGTGGTTAAGTTAACCTTTTTTGGTTAATCTACACAGAACAAGAAGATGCTGCTTGGTGTCCCTTCAATGGAAGCCACATTTTGAAATTTTCTGGGTAAAACAATTAAGAAGCAAACATATCCTTGAGTCTTCAATTATCCATAAGTTCATTCATAAAAGTTTATTGAAAACCTGTCACATGACATAAACTGGGTGACAGTGATGTACAAGACAGCTTCATACTCTAGCATGCTAAGAAATAATACCAACAACTTGTTGTACTTTTCTTGGTACTTTTCAGACACCATTTTCTTAAATATTCCAGTCAGCGGTGTCAAGGCACAGTGGTGACTTGAAATCACCACTGCTAAAAATGTATGCATCATGTTGATGGTTCATGAGAAGATTCTGGGTGGTAAATGGGAAAACTTTTAAATTTTGTTTGAATTAAAAAGTATAACTAGCATATGAAACCTCATATTCTATAAATATATTTACCTTAGGTGAGGTAAATATAAGTATTTATGTAAAAAGTGTAAGCTGCTAGGAAGAATAATAAAGTCAATAATTGAACAGATGGTGAGTAATTGTGGCAAAAATCATGTAAGATGGTATAAATGACTGAAGTTTGGGAAATTCTTACTCAGGCTATTGCTGGTATTGTATGTCTCATGTAGACCTTGTTGACTACCAGAACCGGGCCTAGTAATCTCCCCATAAAAGAAAGGAAAAGCAGACACTCTACGCATAGGATTGGACATAGAGTAAAGCAAGATACCCTTGTCATTTCAGTACTTTTAGAGGAGTCTGATTGTATTTCATTTCTCAGTGGGGAAGAAAACCTCCAGAAAAAAGTTCTTCCATGACATACAGACTGCATACTTTTTTCCTAAATAGTTTTTAATTCTTGCCCATAGGAAGGAACCTAAATGAAATGCCTAAATAGTTGATATCATGGTAGATAGAAGAGAAAAAGAATTCATCTTAGATTTTTAATTTTCCTCTCCTGCATATAGGTAGGAGAATAAAGACAGAGAAGCAGATTGGTATATATATATATTTTTTTTACATTTGCCATTTTGCATCTTCAATAAGTTCCTATCTAATTGTCAGGTTTTCAGCTCCCATAGCTGAGGTTATTTTCAAAATAAAAATAGTCTCTAATTTTCTAATGAGACACAGTGGATTACTGCTCAAAGAGGTATCAACTCCACTGAAGATAGGCAACATTTTACCTGCTTGTGGACAGCAGCCAGTTTTCTGGAATCTGTTCAGGTTCTTTTCCTGCTTGGAATGGCCCAGCCTGCCTTACTAAATCTGCACATCTATATCCTTCCTTCAAGATGTTGATTTCAGCATGTTTTCAGCATGAATTTAATAAGTATTTGTTCAATTAATGAATAATTGACCTTAAATAAGAATGCAATTATATAATTATCTTAACTTTGAAATATTTGCTATTAGATGTCATTAAATTATAAATAATATTATATACTATTAAATTATTCCAACATATCTAAGAATCTAAGTTACTTTAACTAAAATGCTCAGGGTTGCCCTGGCTGGGGTAGCTCAGTGGATTGAGCATGGGCCTGAGAATCAGAGGATCGCAGTTAGATTCCTGATCAGGGCACATGCCTGGGTTGCGGGCCAGTTCCCAGCAGGGGACACATGAGAGGCAACCATACATTGATGTTTCTCGCTCTCTCTCCTTCCCTTCCCCTCTAAAGATAAATAAATAAAATCTTAAAAACAATTATTTAAAAAATAAAATAAAATGCTCAGGGTTTTGTTTTTTTTAAATATATTTTATTGATTATGCCATTACAGTTGTCCCACTTCCCCCCCTTCATTC